>JAODAL010027022.1:0-55689 GCA_025379985.1 Phyllomedusa bahiana | reverse complement strand
CTTTTTTTTGCTTGAAAAAGGCCTGTTTTGGGGCTGAAATGTTGCGGGGAAAATAAACAAACTATTTTTTGAGAAAGTGCTCTCTATATCTACTATTTTTGGATTCTTCGTCTGTTAAACTGCCTAATAATTTTTACCTGTCTGTTTCACACTTTGTACTCTTGTGCACATGATGGGCCATGGGTCAATCCAAGTGCCAATATCTATATAGTTTTTTTCAGTGATATTTTCCCTTTTGCTAGTTTTTTTCATGAACATATGGGTGAGAAAAAAAAAGCAAATCATAATAGAAGTAGTAGAAGTGAAATTTACATTCGTGTTGTCCCTGGCACAGTCCTATGAAGAAGTGTTGTGCAAACCTTTTTGTCCAAAAAACCTTGATTCTGAAGCTGCAGGTGAAAATTTTACTTACACTTTATCATGTATGGGCAAAAGTCTATAATACCGATTGGGGGAAATTTACAAGGGGGGGCCCTTCTCCAAGTAGTCCACTAGTCTAATTAATTGTAAAAAATAAAACTTCAAACATTTAAAAGTCTTTGCTCCAAATTAGTTAAAAAAAAGACCAAGATGGGCCAAAACTCGTCCTGTTTTGACCCCAGGGTGTGTGTCCATAAGAGCAAAGAAGCATGTACTGGGATTGTTGTTTATGCTGAGATGGGGAACTCCCCATGTGCATCGCTGCAACATTTGATGCGCCCCCTGGATTTCTAATTTGAAATTTTTGTATGCCAGGTTAGGCTAATTCACTCTTTGTTGAAGATTCTGTAGGGGAGCCCCCATGGAGATTCTTTAAAGTGATGAGAAAAAAAGATGCAGCATGCAGCACTTTTTTTCCCTTTTCTAAAATTACGGACCCCCATGAATGAAAACCCGAGGGACCCCACTGTATCAGTGAAGTCATTGGGGTGCCATTGGTGCAGATCCCTGATGGACACCTTGCGGGGGTGCCAAACAGAACCTGTGATCAGATGTAAAACCAAGCCTTACAAATAAACCTGCATTAATGACTACTAAGCTACACAAATTTTACCTGACATAGCCATTCCCACTTTATGTGTGCAAATGTAACCAAAATCTTTTCAAAAAACTTTTTCCTGGCTTGAGACATGCATGCCTCTTTTCCAGAAAGAATGCATTGTTATTACCTATGAATTAATCGAAATATAATATAACTTATATAATACATTTTAATATCATTGTACCTGGGTTAATGACTGTTAAAGTCAGTGAAACAATTACTGTTTGATTTTAAGGAGTCCCATGTACATTTGCTGAAAACCACATTCTTTGAAATGATTTCTTTTTAGATAAATAGCTCCTTTCTTTATATTTGGACTTCCCAATGAAGAATGACTTGTAAAGTATTTCCCTTTAAAAACAATAAAACCGGACAGTATTTTCTGCAGATCACTGATATTTCATTACCTTTTTTTATTGTGATTTTAAAACCTGTTTTGTTGTTCTTTTTCTCTACTATGCTCAAATGTTTTTCGAATAAAATTTTATGTGGGAATCTATGTTGTCTCCATACCCTAAGTAAGACCACAGCCTGCAGAAAAGACCAGAGGTTTCATCCAGTCTTTCCCTTGATTTTTTTGGATTATATTTTTATTTGCTTGTGTTTCTTTAATCATTTGGTGATTTTCTATCCCCTAGAAGTGTAAGATTGCTACGATGCTGATTTTATTTTCTGTCAGCTGGACGTCTGTTCCAAGTATCCAGTGTCCTTACAGGAAACCGTTAACTATCCACATGAAAGATAAGCATTTTTGAAGGACACAAGCATTTTCATTTAGTTTCAAAGATTTAAAAAAAAAAAAAAAAAAAGTATCCAAAAATGCTACATGCAATAGCAACTATCTATTCATATTTTTAGTGGATTGCAATAATGCACTGGAGTTTTACCAGCAGCCCTGTATAGTCATAAGACATTGTAACAATGCCCCAAGGGGGGGTAAATGAAAGTAGGGGTGTCTTGTCCCTTTTCATGGGTTTTTAAGGGCTTTCTGGGCCCCTGTCGTTTTCCCCCCTTGCTCTATACCTAATGTACTAACATGTATTCTTAGGTCTCATGCATCTAAATGAATCATACAGTAAGATACAAAAAGAAATTCACTTAAAAGTGAAAACCCCTGTGCAGGCCTCATGTTGTCTCTTGAACAATGGAGTGCATGCATCTTTGCTGGTGTTGGCTATAAGGATGCTTTACCTTAGTCCCCCGGTCTGTTTCCCGGTTTTCCCGCAGCAGTCAGAAGCTGCCTCCCCCGCAAATCTTGTTTTTACTGCATTTAAGGGGAGGGGTAGGTGGACCAATCCAACAGCGGGGGGGGTGGCGTGCCTCAATGCACTGGAACTTTCTAAAAAGGATGTTTTAGGAATTATGCTACATATTCTCTTAATAGAAGGTAACATAATGTTAGTGAATGATAACAGATAATGCACATGAGTTGTATAGCAGCACAATTCTTGAAGACAGTGAGAAATTTTGCATCAGGAAGGGACTGTGTGTATGTGAAATGCATCAATGATGAATTTCATGCAACATTGTGTCATTGTTTACAGCGGATTTCTGAAGGGAGAGACTCTCCGTTGACCTTTTAATGAAAGCTCAGTTATCCAGTAGCTAATCCAAAAGGACTTAAAATACTCTCCATCTCTCCAGTTCGTATTAGGGGTATTTTTGGAGTCCAGGGCAAGCTCGCCAGTCCAACAAGATTAATTCACATAGAAGCAATAGATCAATACTTGGGTGAACATTAAAAAACCTGGATATCCACACATTCATGTGAAAAACAAAAAAAATTGAGGTTTTTTTGAAAAAAACTTAAAATTTGCCACAACCATTCTTATCAATAAAAAAAAAAAAGTCAGCTTCCAAAAATACAAACTTTTATTTTTCCAAAATTAAAAGCCAAACATGACAAAAAACAGGGCAAAAACAGGAAACCCGTCTTAGTTTCAGGCTTGCAACGCCCTTCTCATAGGCCTATGATAAGGGCTGTTGGGAGCCTGAAAAGCTTAAAGGGGGGTTTTTGTTTTTGTCCGTTTTTTTGCTCCCTTTTTGGCTTTTAATTTTGGGGATAATAAAATTTTGATTTTTGGAAGCTGGACCTTTTTTTCTTTTTTTATACCCCTATATACGTGGTGGTTTACCACTGGGGCCCTGTGCTTCCCCTTTTATTGACGATGGGGAGCTGGGCTTTTGTTTGCTTTTTTAAAACCCTATATTATATAGAAAGTCAAAATCCAAGGAACACTTACGCGTTTCGAGCTTTTGTGCCTACACAAAAAACCTTTCCCCCCCTATTTTCCCCCAACAGTGCCATATAGTGGTATTTCAAGTGTAAACGTGTAGTTACATTTTTGTGACTCACAGTACGTTTGTCTGATGATCGTTCACTTTCCCTTTTTCTTCCCATCCGGCCCAAACCCCCACGAGACTTTTTCCCGGCCACCACCGTCCCCCGCAGGATTTACAACACAAACCTAACTTTTTTATCACTTTTCCTAACTGTGCCCCCCCCCCTTCTATGTAGAAACAAAGATCCCCATCCATGGGGCCCCAAAAATTCCCCCCCTTGGGTTTGCCTGAAATTTCGGTAGTTAGGGCCCCCTTAAGTATTTTATATAGGACTCCATTACCCCCCCCCCCCCAAACCCCCGTGTAAAGCCCCCCAAAAAACCCCCAAAGAGTCCCTGTGAGGGGCGGGCCTCTGAGCCCCCCAAACCCCTTGTGATGGACCGTCCTAAAGAGCCCCTGGGGGGGCCCCCCTCTGGGGCCCCCCTGAGCCCCTGTGATAAAGTCCCCCTGGGACCACCTCGGGTTTCCCTGTGAGACCATCGGGAAAACCCCCTCTGAGCCCTGGATGGGGCCCCCTCTGACCCCCCCCAAGGCACGTGAGGGACCCCCTCTCCCCCCCCGGGAACACGGGTGATGGACCCCCCCTCTGAGTCCCCCTGGCTTCTTTTGTTTGGGCCCGCCCTTGTACCCCTTTTATGGGCCCCTCTGAGCCCCCCCACCCCCCCCGGGTGAGGGCCCCCACCTCTACCCCCCAGGGGCCACCTCTGGGGCCTTTCCCCGGCCCCCGTGAGGGGCCCCCTTTTTGGAGCCCTGTGATGGCCCACCCCCTTTTGACCCCTGTGAGGGGCCCCCCCCAAGCCCCTGGGGGATGGGCCCCCTCGAGCCCCTGTAAAGGACCCCCTGAGTCCCCCCCCCACCCCGGTAATGCGCCCCCTCTGGGGCCCCTCCTGAGCCCCCTGTGATGGGTCCCCTCGAGACCCCCGGGGCCCCCTGGGATGGCCCCCCTGGGACCCGCCGGGGGGGTCCCTGGGGAGGGCCCCCCCGAGCCCTCTGTGTTTGGGCCCCCTTCTGACCCCCTGTGATGGCCCCCGACCCCCCTTGGTGAGGGATCCCCAAGGCCCCTTTTGATGGACCCCATAGCCCCCTCCCGGGGGGTTTGAGTCCCCGGTTGGACCCCCCACCCCGCCCCCCCCACCCCCCGGGTACCGGGGAACCCCCCCCCTTGGAGCCCCCCAAACCCCCTTGATGGGCCCCCCCTCTGGGCCCCCCCCCCAAACTCTTGGGGGTTTGGGTCCCCCTCTGACCCCCCCCCTGAGCCCCTGGATGTGCCCCGCGGAACCCTCAACCCAAAAGCGAGTCCCTGTGATGGGCCCCCTCTGAGTCCCACCGAGCACTTGTGACTCATAGGGGGCCCATCACAGAATTTGGGGGGGTTTTCTTTACGGGGCTTTTAGGGGGTGCCTTTCAAGGGGCTTGGGGGACCCCGGGGGGGGCCCCATAACCGGGGGCCTATCACAGGTGCTTGGGGGTCTTAGAGAGAGTGCATCACAGGTGCTTGGAGGGGGCTGGTTAAAAATAATGGTCCGTGCTGTAAGGCCGTGTTTTTTTTTTTAACGGGGCTTTTTTCCCCAACGGTTTTTGTGCCCCCGAAATTAAAGCGCACAAACCCGGGCCGTGAAAAGGGGGGGGAAATGGGGGGGGCCGGAAAATCGGGGGGGGGGGGTTTCCCCTCCCCGGCCCCCATAGAAAAAGCAATGTTTAGGGCCCGGGGTCCGGGGGCCATAAATAAGGGTTGGCTTTGCCCTTTCTCCCCCCCCCGCGGCGGGAAATTTTGCCGGCTGGGGAGCAAACGGAACCCCACTGTTCTCAAGGGAAAAGGCATTGGTTTACCGTAATGATTTTTCCGACGATTGGCGCCGAAATTAAAGGGCCCCAAAACCCGGCGCGGAAAAAACGGCGCCCAACCCGGTTTTTTTTTTTACCGGGCAAATAAGCCGTTTTAAAACGGGGGCCAAAGTCTAAATTCCCCTGGTAAAAGTCCATAGCAGAAAAGTGTTTAAAAAAAAACCCATGTCCTCAGTCCCTGTTTTTTAAAATAAAAAAAATACCCGGGGTGACTGGGACGTTGGGGCCTCCCCCTCCCCAAAAAGGCGGGGAACAATATATTTATTAGCGGCAATAGTAAAGGGCAGCGAGTGCAGCTTGGGGGCAATTTCCAGCAGAGAGTGCCGGAAAAGGTGCCCCCCCCTCTGGCACTTTGGTGCCATGGGTTTTTTGCCCACCGCGGGCCTGGGGGATTTTCCATCAAGACCCAATATGGAAAATACAAAAATTTTCCCCTTTTGGGGTCAAATTCTTCCTATATTTTTTTAAAAATTTTTGGTTTTTTTTTGGGGCCCCAATACCAAATTGCTTTTGAAAATCAAAAACCCCTATCAAAGTCTTTTTAAGGGTTTCCCCCCTCGGGTAAACCTTTAAAACCTATTTTGGGGAAGGCCCCAAAAAGGGTTTACTGAACACATATATTTGGGTCACTCCCTAATAAAACAAAAGGGAGAGTTGTGCACAATTTTAAAGACCAGCCTCCCTTCTGCCCGGGGGGGCCCAAATTCCCAAGATAGGGGGCGGGTCCCTGGGGTGGGACCCCACACCTATCAATTTTGGTTTGGTAAATCCTACAAATTCGACATACCCAAAATTTGGGACTTAAAACCATTTTTTTGGTGTTTTTCCCAACCAAAAACCTTTTTTGTGGGGCCCTAATTCCATATTTTAAATTAATAATAATTATTATTATAATTATAATTTTTTGGGAGCGCCCTTGTTTCCCCAGGGCGCTGTACATTTTCAGGCGGGTACATAAAAAAACTTTGGTTTAAAAACCCAAATACCTGGGCTAAAAAACAATGCAAAACGGGCCCGTGGTGTAGGGTTTGGTCGGTTTGGGGCAACCTCCATCCCCGTCTTCAGAAAACAAAAAAATCAATCCAACCAAATTGAATAGAAAACCCCCAAAACGTTTATTCAAAGTTTTCATTCAAGTAAAAACATCCGTCAACATACTTGTTTTTCCTTTTCAAAAACCCTGAAACCCCAAAAAAAACCACACAAGTGAAAGACCGACCCAGCCTAAAATCCCCAGCACCCCGCATGTAGCTAGTGAGAGCATTTAATGGGCGGGGGGGCGTCACCCTCCATCGGAAGCGACTTTTTCCGGAAACAAACCCCCTCCTTTCTCAAGCACAGGTGGGGTGTTTTACAGACTAAATTTATATGGGGAGATTATTAAACTTTTAAATTAATTAGAAACGGGCCCGACAACTTTAAAAAAAACATTTAAGAACAATAGGGATTTCAGAACATACGTTTATCACTTTATAGAAAAAATTCTTTAAAATAAATTTTTCCATTTTACCCCCCTTGGGTTGAGTGTATCTTTTTTTCAAAAAACCCACATTGGGGGTTTTCTCAACACAAAAGTGTTCCTTTTTCTTTTGGGATTTACCCAAAATATAGACCCGGGCCCTAAAACCCCCTTTGGGAAGTTCTGACACCCGTGGCTTCTCCCCTAAAAGGGAGGGGCCCAACCGAATTCTCCCAAAATTTTTTTTGTCTTGGTCACATTTTTGTCTTTTTTTTTTTCTGAAATTTACGTTTTGGCTGAAGGGGATTTTCCCTTTAAAATTCTTTTTTTAAAAACCCGGGTTGGGCGGGGGGGTCTGCCCCACATACCCCAAACCACAAGGCACTTTCAAAAAATAAATGACTTTTTTGCTTTTTTGCAAGTAGCATACCTCAAAGGTTGTTTTGAAACCCTTTTTTGGTAGGGGTGTGGGGATATATGAACCAAAGTATAATGGCAGGGAAAAAATTTTTTGAAAATTTCAAACCCAGGGAAAAGCCCCCTTTTTTTTTTTGTTGTTATACCTTTTTTTTGGTTTTTTACCCCTTATGTCTATCTAATAAGCAATTTCCCCAAGTTTTTACCCCTTTGTCGATAAATAAATCCCCCGGGCGGTGTTTTAAACAAGTAACCGGGAAATTTTGGATCATTTTTGGGACTTTAAGCCCCAGTTTTTTTTTTTTTTTAAATAAATTGGGAATTTTTTATTTTTGAAAATCCAAAACTCACTAATAATGAGAATCACCCGGGTTATTTTCCCCTTTAATTATTAGTTTGTAAAAAGCTCATCTCTATCCATGGCCAAAACATCTTGCCCCATATTTCCCCCAAAATTTTTTTTTCTATCATATCCCTTTGTGTGAATTTTTTTTTTAAACTATCTTTTTCATCTGTTTTTAATATTATGTGTTCCCAAAACAAAAAAAACGTTTTTGCTCGGACAAACTGACTTATTGGTTTTTCCTTGGGAAAATACTAGGGGCTTTGGTGACTTTGTTTTAAGTAAAAGTTTGTTTTTTTCCATAGGTTTGGAATACAGTACGGTTTTTTAATGTACCTTCATGTTTCTGTACTCAACGTCCAAATAATGAACAACATGTTCACTAATTGGTAGCTGAGAACCGGAATTAACGGATGGCAATGAGTTAGCATGTCAATGAAATTATTAAAGCTGTTAAACCAGTGCCCTTCCTAAACAACAGATATCATCCACATATCTAAGCCACAATTCGACATGTGGATGAGAGCCGATGGAAAGCATAGGTTTTTTTCAAAAACATCAAAATAGAGGTTACAAAACCCCCGGGGCTGCAGGCGAGCCCATAGAGGTGCCTTGTTGCTGTATGAAAAATTTTTGGCGCCAAACCCTAAAATAGTCTTAGTCAAAATTATGTCCAACAATGACAAATAAAATTTAATCTGCTGGTTATTAAGGACGCGTCCCCCACATAGTGTTGTTCTCACTGCTTCTATCCCTTCCTCAAGTGGAATGTTTGTATATAGAGATTTTATTTTCTAATGTGACTAAATAGGTAACATCTTTACAATCCAAGTTTTTTAAATTTTTAAAAAAATTCTGTGGTATCTTGTAGAGAACGTTGATCCGTTTAACATGTTTTTGCAAAAATTGGTCCACATAAATAGCAATTTTTTTCAAATATCGAGTTGACCCCTGAGACTATAGTCGCCCGGGGATTGGTGGCAGATTTGTGTACCTTAGGTACAAGGTAAAAATAGGGACCCATGGGATGTTCATTATACAAAGAATTTTTTAATCGTTTACTTATGATGCCATTTTTCTGTGGCATCCTCCAAAATATTCTTAATCAATTTTATTAAATCTTTAGTGGGGTCTCTATCAATTTTCTTATATAACGATCTCATCCGACAGTTGTAATGTGCCTCCTGTATATAGTGCTAGTGTCCATTATAACGGTTGCTCGCCTTTGTCGGCTTTTTTTATGGTAATTGTTTTTATCACTTATTAACTCTTTCATTTTCATTGCCTGCCTTTCTTGCTATTAAAATTTTAAAAGTTTTTAAACTTCCTACAATTTTCTCTGCATTATATTGAGCATTGTTATTAAATTTAATTCTACTTCTTTTTTAACCGAGCTGTGCAAACCGTATCCAGTGTGGGAATTATGTATGGGTGGATCAATACTGACTTTTTTGAGAATAACGTTTGATGTAAAGGTGCTGTCAAATTTTCCTTTTTTATCTATCACAGAAAAACATTTTAAGACGTATTGAACCGACATAACCTATGCAAATCCACATTAAATTGAAACAATCAATATGATAAGATGGGAGAACAAGTTTAGTCCCTTTATTAAAGCATCTTCCTGATTTGGAGTTAAATGGTCTTAGAGGAAATATTATGGAAGAGGGTGTTCTAATGGTTTCTTCTTTGTCTGCCACGACTTTTTGTGGTGGTTTCTCTGCCAAATTTGTTATCCCATTTTCGCGAGTCCGTCTGTGTATAGGGTTTTTTTCTAAAAAATCCCTCCTGTTTTTTAGAGTGTAAGGCCATTCTATTGGATACCAGAGTCCTCTGAATCCCGAAGCACAGGTATCCACTAAGTTATCCTCTAACTGTGTTATGTCCTTGTTTTCGAATATACAACCTATATCGAGACCTATCTTCTGCCCAGGTATACACATTTTTAAGCTGGTAATCCGAGTGTCTCGCTGAAACTTTCTTATTTATTATTTGCAACAGCTGAGCATTATTAGCAATTTTTTTTTTTAATTCACATCATTATACGAACAAACATTTCTGTTGTAATAAGCATTTCAGCTCATACTCTGTATTTTTGATCTCCTCTCTTACTATTCCTGATACCCAACAGTAAATTTTTATCGTCAAAAAATATTAAATCGATCGCATACCTGTTGCTGATGGCATACCTAGCGGTCTTTGTATGCCTTGGTCGCCGTTGTAATAATATGGTTTGTAAAGGACTGCGCAATTCCTCTAGGTATTCTCTGAGCCTATGCATACTCATTAGTGCATGCATGGGATAAGAAGCTGTTTCTTTCTTTTCAATTGAGTTAATTTCTTGGGGTAAATCCAGCTGGCAATCATTCTGTGTTTCCAATCCCAATCCGGCATCTTGATGCGTTTAAGGATAGACGCTTAACATGGACTGAAAAACAAAAAGTCCTCTGCCCTCCTGTCGTTTCACTTGCAATCACAACAGGTAGGACATAATGTGTCCGTAATAACAGTCCCAGAATTTGGAGAAGAAAATGTACTCAGTATTAGCAAATACCTGGGCTAATAAAGCAATGCACGACTGCCTCGTGTGTATGGTGGTCTGGGATTGGCAACTCATCCTAGTGCCTTTCTTCAGCAAACATATATCAATCCGACCAAAGTGAATAGTAAAAACTCACGATTTATATCAAAGTCTTCATTCAAGTAAAACAGTTCATCCATACATACTTTGTATTTCCTTTTCAATAATCTGCAATAGCATATCCACGAGCAGTGAAAGACTCGATCCAGCTCAATCTATGAGGCCGCAGTAGCTAGTGAGAGCAGTATGGACAGGGGGCGTCCCACCCTCCAGCGGAAGCGACGTTTCCGGAAGACAAACTCCTCCTTTCTAAGCACAGGTAGGTGATTACAGACTATACTTATATAGGAGATTAGTTATCATTATTAATTAGTAACTGTCTGACAACATTAAAACATATGATTTCAGAACATACGTTTATCACTTTTATAGAAAAATATTCATTAGTTCTATCCCTTAGAAGGTACATCAATAGAAAGAACACTTTGGTGTAGAGAAGCAATGTGGATTTTTAAATTATAACTCAACCCCAAGGGACTAAATGAGAACCTTAACATGAATATTTTTCTATAAAAGTGATAAACGTATGTTATGAAATCGAGGCAGTGAGATGGGGCGATAGTTGGACAGTGAGGAGGGGTCGAGAGATGGTTTCTTTAGGATGGGTGTGATGGCCGCATGTTTAAATGAGGAAGGGAAGATGCCAGAGGTTAATGATAGATTGAAGAGGTGGGTGAGGGCTGGGATGATAACAGCACTAAGGTCAGGGGATGAGGTGAGATGGCAGTGGGTCAGGACTACAGGTGGTGAGGTTCGATTTGGACAGTAAAAAGGAGAGTTTGTCAGGAGGGGGAACCGGTGAGAAGCGAGTTAGAGGGGAATGTCGTGAGCAGGTACAGAGGGTGGGCTGTGGGGACACCGCAGGGAATAGGGGTAGGCTGAGGGGGCTGCAGGGTGGAAGCTTTGTCTGATGAGATTTATTTTATTATGGAAGTGAGTTGCAAATCATCTGCTGAGAGGAGAGATGGGGAGGGGGTGGGTGGACACAGGAGAGAGTTTAAGGTATTAAAAAGTTGTCTGGGGTTGTTGGGACAGGGAGGATATTGAGAGTCGTGAAGAAGTCTTGTTTGGCTGGGTGAGTGCGAATTTAAATGTGTGTAGTGATTCTTTATATGAGGTGAGGTCAGTGGTGGAGCGGGTGTTCTTCCAGCGGCGTTCGGCAACTCTGGAAGCTCGCCTCAGCTGTTTGGTGGAGTCTGTGTACCAGGGTTGTCTGTTCATTTTGCGGGTTCTGTTGTGTGTGATTGTGTTGTTGTAGAATGTGGTGGCTGTGTCTGGATCAGCAAATGAAGAAAAATGGTAGAGAGAGGTGCAAGAGAGTCAAGAGAGTGCAAGGGTTGAGGTTTTGTAGGTTCCTGCGTGGGTGTACTAGATTTGATGCAGGAGGGGCAGGTGGAGTGGTGATGTAGGAGAAGGTGAGCAGATTGTGGTCAGAGATAGGGAGAGTTTGAGAGGCTAGATAGGGGGCAAAGGCGGGTGAAGATGAGGTCCAGTGTGTGTCCGTCTGGTTGTGGAGTGGCTCCAGAGGTCCACTGGGAGAGGCCAAAGGAAGAGGAGAGTGACAGGAGTTTGTTATTTGTGGAGTGTGGGTTGTATCGATTGGAATGTTAAAATCTCCCTTTGATAATAGTGGGGATGTCGGTGGAAAAAGAAAGTGGAGGAGCCAGGAAGCAAAGTGGTCAAGGAAGGTGGTGGCAGGGCCCCGGGGTCGGTAGACAACAGCCACTTGGAGGGTTGGAGGGGGAGTAGATGCGGACAGAATGCACCCCGAAGGAGGGGGGGTGAGAGAAGGTACTGGTGGAAATGGAGAGAAAGGAACAGGTATTTTGACAGAAGAAGGCCGACACCTCCGCCATGTTTACTGCCAGGGCGGGGTGTGGGGTTTTAAAATGGAGCCCACCATAGGAGGTTGCAGCAGGGGAAGTTGTGGCCCGAGAGTGTCAGCCAAGTTTCTGTTAATCTAAGGAAGGTTAGATTGGTGAGATGAAGAGGTCGTGGATGAAGGAAGCTTTGTTTCAACACAGAACGTGCATTCCAGAGGGCTCCAAACCTGGGGATAGGTGCTGCAGGGGTGAGGGGATTTGGGTTTTTAGGTTTATGTGGTTGATAATTGTGTGCTGCTTGGTCTGTAAGAGATGCAGGAAAACCACAGTGGGGATGCGCTGAGGGGGCCGGGGTTGGGAGATTGGTCCCCCGGCCCCGCGAGGGAAGAAGCGGTAGAGAGTGAGGAGGTGTGTGTGGGATTTGAGGAAAAGTGATTGTGTGGGCTTTTTGAGAAAGGTCTTAATGTTGTGGGAAGAGGTGAAGAGTGGAGGTCAGGTTGTGAGGGTAGACAGAGGGGAGATATGGTAATCCATTGCCAGCGCGGGTGTCTGAGGGGGGACAAGGAGTTTGATGATTAGGGAGGCAATGATGATTGTGGCACAGAGTGCATATTGGGTTTCTGTTTGAGTGAGGAGCTGGGAGGGTCTTGGGTTACCCTTTTTTTCAAATTCTGGTTTCAATGCTGGTAAATTTAAAGCTGCTACACACTTAAGGAGTAGCTCTTAAAGGATGTTGCACAAGACGGACTAAAAGTCATGACTGACTGGGTGCATGCTTAAATAGGAAGCCTGCTACTCTTACCAGGGTGTGGGAAAATTGGGAGTGGTGGGGGGGGATATTGGTGAGCAAAGGAAAGATTGAAAAGTGATAGGGTTAGACAATTAGGGCCCCGTCACAGCGGGAGAGCGCGAAACTACAAATTTATCAATGTGTACCATTCAATAAGACATATAGCAGGAGATTTACACAGGGCACATGGAGAGGATGTTGAGGGTTGTAGTTCATATATATACAGTTCATATATATATATATGAACTGTTGTACATCAAAACTAGGCGCAGTTTTCTGGCTTTGCGCTTAAGATATGTTATGCACCTAAGTTATACGCCTCAAACATGCTAGGTATACTTCAGATGTATGACAGGTTCATACATTCAGGCGCACTATACACTCATTTAATGCACCTTAAAACTGTTGCCCAAAAAAGTCTATAGTCGGAACAGTTATAATGAAGAGATAAAACACCTGAATATCAGGGCAGACTAATATTATCTTTCTGCAGCTTCTGCAAGAATTGATTATGTGCATGCAGGTGCATAACTAGAGAAGACCTGGGCCCTATAACAAACTTTTGGATGGCTCCCCCCCCACCCCCCCGACCACGAACTTTTCCCCCAGGTACCCTTAAGTTTGCAGTTTAGATAATAAAAGAAGTGAATACCTCACCATGATATCCCCCCATACTAAAACAAACAAACCCCCACTTCCCAGAAACATTCCCAAATGTGTACTACATAAGGACCTATTTTTTCCCCCAGGAAAAAATAAAATTTAGCCCCACAGAGTGACTGAAAAATACCCTAGGCTACCATGAATAAAGACCAAATTACCCCCATTTGGGGGTTATATGTGTACACTTCTCTGCAGACGTATCTTACCCCCATACGTGACCATATAGTGGTAGAAAACAGTGTAAAAAGGGTCAGAGACCGTTTTTCCCCAATAAAATGACCATTTAGTGGTAGACCCCAGGTCAAAGGCTCGCAGACTGTTATTTATTTAAAAAAGTGCCCATATAGTTTTTAGTTTTGTTCCAGACTCTGCAATGTTTTTTCCACCATAAGTGCTATTTTTGTAAATTTTTTTCCAGACTCTGGGGGACATTAAGGAATTACAGTGCATTTCATCTTGTGATCACAGGTGACTTTTCTTATCAAGAAAGACTTTTCTTTTTGTTTGCACCCCCGGTGAACACCTGAAAGGGGCCAGTCGGGACAAAAAACGGAGACACAACAGAGTGGGGCCCTGCGCTGGCCCCAAACCCCCTGTCCCTCCTTTTTGGGGCCCCCGACTCCTTAAAAGGTGGCCCCAAACCGAAGCTAAAAGATACACTGAATCGTGGGAACACAAGACACAGCAAACAAATAAAAAAACACAATAAGGGGAATGTCGGGAAGAAGGGTTTGGGCAGCAAGGGGGCCGCAGTACAAAATCAGGGAAGAAGAATAGTCAGAAGCCAAGCCGGCAGGAACCAAAAAAAATCCAACAATTTAACGGAAGAGAAAGTGGGAAAAGACCCAATATTCAGGCACGGGGGACAGGAAGGAACCCTTAAATGGGGAAACTGGTGAACACGAGGAGGTGATAGGTGGAAAAAACAGAAAACCCGGATGGGAAACAAAGCTGTCAATCAAAGAGGAACACGATTAAAAAAAGGGGGTCTGGAGGTTTCCCGGGCCCCCACGGGGGTTGGCCCAGGAGTAAAAAAAAACCACAGGGAAGGAAGGACTCAGTTCCATGGAAACCCAAAGGAATACAAAGATTATGTAAAAAACCCCCCGGTTTCCGTCGAAACGGTGTGGCCGGCGCCCAGAACTCGAAGCTGGGGGTTTTTTGGGCATGATCATCAGTACCCCCCCCCCTCTAGGGGGGGCCCCCGGACCCCCACAGACCCTCCGGTTTACCAGGGGGGCTTTGGGGAAGTTTCCCCCCTTTAACCAGTTTGGGAGTATATTTTACGCTGGGACTCTATTACGGAGCCTTTTTTTGGCTGAGTCGATTTTTTTATCGATTTTTTTTAGTTGGGCTTTTTTTAGAGTTTATGCTCTCCCCCAGATGTGCACAGTCGTTTTCTGGGGATTAAATTTTAGTTTCCCAAACCTGAACGGGGAATAATGAGGTGGAAACCTCATCACAGCAAAGTGGAGCTGCTCGGAAGGAGAGAACTTGGTGCGTTGTAGCGAGGACATAAGATCTGAATTCACGGTGGCGACAACTACTCCCGGAGAAACAATATTTTCGGTTCTCAATACTGGGGTACTGATTCTCGTCCGGGGAAAAATATTTTGGGCTCTGCCCCCGGAGGAGGTTATAGTGAAAACTTCCGGCTGGTGAAAGAGACGTTTTCCAAAAAAAGTCTCCTCAAGCCCCCCTTAAAAAATTATTCAGTGTCTTGGAAATCAATTACACAATACCAATGGTCACTGCTTAGAATGAAACCACACAGTCCCCCATTTGATTAACTCGGTGTCCTCCATGGGAACACAGGATTTGGAGGGGGAGCCGGGTTTTAACCCCAAAAAAATAATATCCCAGGAGTTTCTCCATGACAAAAAAGGAAAGCTTTTCGGTTGCGAACCCCCAAAACATCAAAAATGATCCTGCAGTCCGTTATTTATATTCCCTCCTTTTGGGAGGTAGAACGATATGAAACTGAAAAGGGAAAACGAAAAATGGAACTTTTCCAACCCAAGTTTGAGCCACCCGTGATAAAACTAGCTGCAGACCTGAGTAAATCATACTCGAAAAAGCAAACCTCTTGGAACAGAAACCAAGGTTAGGGGCCAAAACAAAACTTTGTTATTCACGTTAGAATCCTGAAATCCGAGTTCCCTTTCCCTGGAAATTGCTCAGGCCTTGGTGTTTCTCGGGGGGACTTGGGCCTAGTCGGGGGTTTTCAGAAAATGGGCCGGTTTCCCACAAAAAAGGCACAATGCTTCTCCAAACCGTGTCTCCTCCTGGGGGCAGCTATTTAAACCCAAACCCCTGGGTTTCTTCTTAGAAGCGGAGGGAGTGGAAAAAAAAGAACTCTCCAAGAGTTAGAAGGAGGTTTTACAGGAAAGCCTGACTTGAGCTGAAGAGCCAAACCCCCTTCTTTTCCCCGCGTTCTTTAGTCCTGTCAATAGTTAGGCTAAAATCATGAAACATTTAGGGTTTGGGGGTTGGGGGGCTGACCTAGAATCTTTTACAGCACAGCAGCCTTGCCTGAAGGGGGTTTTTTAGGGGTTTTTCAGGCCACCCGGTCAATGTACACCCTTGGCGGAACTCGAACGTAGTTTCGGGCCGGGGGGGCGGCCTTGCTGAAAAAGATAACAGTGAGTTCTGCCCCCTGTTGCCGGTTGGGGGTTTTCATAAACATGGCCCTAGAGCTAAAAAAAATCTGCCAGTCTCCATCGGGGCTTCAGGGGGGTATGCTAATGCCCAAACCTGGGGGTGGGGGCCCCGAAGGGGAACACAACAATTGCCCTTTTCCGCCTCAGTGGAAAAAAGTTGAAGCGAAAAAAAAAAGATGACGGTCCCGGAAGTCCGGAATCTGTTGGGGAAACCCTCGAAGCGATCCCGGTGCGCATCTTAGATTTCTGACGGGGTTTTCTTAGGATCCACAGGGGGGAGGTGGGGCCAGATGGGGTGGGGTCCAGGTACCGGGGCGTTTATGGGTCCAGACGCTGTGAAATTAGATTAAAAAAGCCCGCCATGCCCTTAAAATTGGGTCGTAAATCGTCCGCGGTCAAATGACCGACAAGTCGGGGCTCATGTTGAACCGCCGGGGGAGTTGACGGGGGTATGGGCCGTTATAATGTAAGGGAACCCTCAGGGGGCACCGAGAACACAAACAGAGTGGGCCCGCGCTGGGGCCAAACCCCCTGTCCTGCCTTTTTGGGGGGACCCGACTCCTTTAAAAAGGGGCCCCAACCGAAAATGAAGACTACACTGAATTTCGTGGGAAACAAGACACAGACAAACAAAAACAAAACACAAAAGGGAATGCAGGCAGCAAGGGTGGGACAAGCGGACGCGCAGTACAAAAT
The DNA here is from genome assembly GCA_025379985.1 of Phyllomedusa bahiana. NCBI lineage: Eukaryota > Metazoa > Chordata > Amphibia > Anura > Hylidae > Phyllomedusa > Phyllomedusa bahiana. The sequence goes on along the minus strand of JAODAL010027022.1, from coordinate 38,988 downwards.
CAGGAGGAGAAGAATAGCAAAGCCAACCGAGTCAGGTAACCAGAAAATCCAAAATAAAGGCAAGCAGAAAGTAGAAAGCCCAATATAACGGGCAACAGGGACAGGAAAGGGGAATCCTTAAATAGGGAACTGGTGAACACAGAGCAGAGGTGATAGGTGGAAAGAACAGAAAGCCGGATAGGGACACAAAGCTGTCAATCAAAGAGGAACACAGATTAACTAAAAGGGTGCTGGAGGATTCCTGGCCACGGGCGTTGGCCAGTAATCAATAAACACACAGGAAGGAAAGACTCAGTTCACACTGGTAACCAAGAATACAAAGCATTATGTCAAAAACCACGGTTTCCGTCGCAACGGTCGTGGCTGGCGACCAGAACTCGAAGCTGGGGGTCTGTCGGGCATGATCATGACACCACCATGATGACATCTCCCGACCACTTGTCCCTGCAGATTTGGACACGAATATCTTAGAATCCTCACTTTTCCAGCACCTCGCTCCCTGCCCCCCCTCCTGCCCATCTCTGTACAAACTTCCAAGAAGTGCCAGAGAGGGCACAGGCCATAGCTTAGAGGCCCAGGCTCCTAGAGGGGAGGAACAGAGTATTCAACCCCTAGAGATTGTGTTACAGCTATGGCCTGTACCACATCATATTATCATTAGATTAGGGTTGGTAGGTCCTAGGTAGGTAGGTTCGTAGGCTTCAGGCAGGTAGGTAGGCAATACATAGGCCACAGGTAGGTAGGTAGACTGGTCTTAGGTAGGCATTTGTTAGGCAGGTCTCAATTAGGTAGGTAGGTATATTGGCCCTAGGTAGGCAGTAGTAAAGCTCCACTTAGGTAGGTAGTCCCAAGGTAGCTAAGTAGGCAGTAGGTGAGCCACAGGGAGGCTGTAGGAGGGCCCCAGGTAGCAAGATAGATAGGTTATAGGTGGGGCCCACATAGGTAGGTAAGTAAATAGGCTATAGGGGGCCCCAAATAGGCAGGCAGGATTTAGGTAGACTATAGGGGACATATAGGTAAGCAGGCGGGGTTTAGGGACCATGTATGTAGGCAGGCAGGGTTTAGGTATGGTATAGGGGCCATATAGGTAGGCAGGCAGGGTTTAGGTAGCTATAGGGGGCCATATAAGTAGACAGGCAGGGTTTAAGTACCTATAGGGGGCCATATAGGTAGATAGGCAGGGTTTAGGTGGGTTATAGGGGCCATATAGGTTGGTAGACAGGGTTTTCGGAGGTTATAGGGGCTATATAGGTAGGTAGACAGGGTTTGGGGGGTTAGGTGGACAGGCAGGGTTTAGGTGGTCTATAGAGGCCACATTGGTAGGCAGGCAGGGTTTAGGGAACCATAGGGGCCAGGGGCATAGCTGGAGACTCATGGGCCCGGGTGCAAAATTTGGGGCCCCCCTACCGCTTTACACCGTCCATGGACCAGTACTTTTTAATGACGGGTTCACTACTTGACGTGACAGATGTCTGCGGTGTAGCGGGCTGCAGAAAATTATTTCTATTAAAAGGAATTGTGCAATAGCAGAAAATTCATTTCAAATGGGGCCAAAGAAAAACAATTTATACATAAGAAATGTCTGTTCCCTCCTCCCCTCACCCCTCTGCACCAGGCGTATTGAGGCGCAATTACGAGCTGGAGTAGGGCCTGAGAATATGCCGGCTGAACATACCTTAATACAATGGGCCTGATTTATCAAAACTGTCTAACAGTAAGAATCTTAGTTGCCCATGGCAACCAATCAAAGCTCAGCTTTTATTTTTGTAACAGCTGTGGAGAAATGAAAGCTAAGCCCTGATTGGTTTCTATGGGCAACTAAGACATTCTTACTGTTAGACAGTTTTGATAAATCATGCCCAATGTGTACAAATAAAACAACAATTTTGATAATTAACCACTTCCTGACAAAGGCTAGTTACCCCATTCCTGCCAGTTACATTTTAGTTTTTTTTAGTACGTGTGTATTAGACTATGTCTACACTGCATCGGACTGCATTTCTCTGATGCAGGGTGGCGTTTTTGTTCACGCTTTGTACAAAAACCGCTGTCGCTTCCAGACTTTCCACCTGACGTGTATGGGAAGACGGCAAGAACACGCGAAGCGCATTAGACCACATGGTGTAGAATGCGCTGGCACCGAAACACGAGCAGAGAAAAGACGAGCTGTGTAGACGGCAGCACGTCATTTGTATTGCCGTCTATGCGGCTGCAGGAACGATTGTATCTTCACCGCTTTTAAGAAACGTTTTCCTGTGCAATGTAGACATAGACTTATGTATGTGTTGTTCTACTAACTTTTTCGTGATACAAAAAGGCTTAGTTTTTCATTAACTTAACATTAATTTTTTTTATAATATCAAGAAAATAGTTGAAAAAAATTATTAAATAAGTTTTGTAATTGTGTTTTCTGTTCATTGGAGGGGGCTAAAAGGTTTGAACTTTTGTTTTTTTTAACTTTTTATTTAACTTTAATTTTTTTATTTTAAAGCAGTTTACACAGTGTTCATTATGCGTCATGTATACAGAAATTGGGAATGAAGGGATCTAATGAACTACAGCTTCAAAATCTGCAAGAACGTCCAGGAATGTCCTTGCATAGTCACCTGTGACCCACCACGATATCTGTAACGTATGGGCAGTCCTAGACTGGAAAAACCACATTGAATACTGAAAACTGAACATTAATATTGAAGATTAATACTGTCTGTACACATAAAAGTGTATAGGGCTTGAATTTGCAGTGTGTGTGTGTATATATGTATATATATATATATATATATATATATATATATATATATATATAATATATATATATATTATATATATATATATAATAATATATATATATACACACTCACCGGCCACTTTATTAGGTACACCATGCTAGTAACGGGTTGGACCCCCTTTTGCCTTCAGAACTACACCTCAATTCTTCGTGGCATAGATTCCACAAGGTGTTTGCAACGATGCTCAATGGTACCAAGGGGCCCAAAGAGTGCCAAGAAAATATTCCCCACACCATGACACCACCACCACCAGCCTGAACCGTTGATACAAGGCAGGATGGATCCATGCTTTCATGTTGTTGACGCCAAATTCTGACCCTACCATCCGAATGACGCAGCAGAAATCGAGACTCATCAGACCAGGCAACGTTTTTCCAATCTTCTACTGTCCAATTTCGATGAGCTTGGGCAAATTGGAGCCTCAGTTTCCTGTTCTTAGCTGAAAGGAGTGGCACCCGGTGTGGTCTTCTGCTGCTGTAGGCCATCTGCCTCAAAGTTCGCCGTACTGTGCGTTCAGAGATGCTTTTCTGCCTACTTTGGTTGTAACGGGTGGCTATTTGAGTCACTGTTGCCTTTCTATCAGCTCGAACCAGTCTGCCCATTCTCCTTTGACCTCTGGCATCAACAAGGCATTTCCGCCCACAGGACTGCCGCTCACTGGACATTTTTTCTTTTTCGGATCATTCTCTGTAAACCCTAGAGATGGTTGTGCGTGAAAATCCCAGGAGATCAGCAGTTTCTGAAATACTCAGACCAGCCCTTCTGGCACCAACAACCATGCCACGTTCAAAGGCACTCAAATCACCTTTCTTCCCCATACTGATGCTCGGTTTGAACTGCAGGAGATTGTCTTGACCATGTCTACATGCCTAAATGCACTGAGTTGCCGCCATGTGATTGGCTGATTAGAAATTAAGTGTTAACGAGCAGTTGGACAGGTGTACCTAATAAAGTGGCCGGTGAGTGTATATATATACACACACATACACACACATACTGCAAATTCAAGCCCTATATCCTTTTATATATATATAAACACAAACCAGCACACATGAATATTTACTCATGAATCCACATGTGCACTGCAGCTGTACAATCTCACACTGGGCACAGAAGTTACACTGTTGATTCCACTGTACACCTACACACTGTACCTGCCTGAATCTATGCCTCTGTACTCTGCTTCCTCCTCACAGCTCTAGTGTTGACTGCTGCTACAGAGGTCATGATCTCTCCTGAGTCGGACGTCTGTAGGGAAGCAGCACTGTTCTTATCAGCAAACAATTTGCTGTGTGCTGATATGCACAGGGACGTCTCTTCCATTGGGCTGGGTAGGCGGTTTCCCGGGGGCCCCACGAGCTCAGGGGGCCCTCCCGGGCAGCCGCCTACCCTGCCCGGTGGAGTGACGGCCAGGCTAGGCCCGGTGGGCAGCCGGCAGGGGCGTTGCTAGGGTCCTAAAACATCCGGGGCCCGGGCCCTTTGTGTTTTGCTCAGTAGGGCGGGGTTCACACGACATTTTTCACGCCACATTGTGAACTGCGGATGTATTTTTACAGAGAAAAACCTTCTGCTCCTGTCACTAATTTTCAGCATATTCCACATAGAGTGACCCTATATCTATATACCTGCCTCAGCAGTCACAGCACAATGAAAATCACCAATGACAAATTTACTTTTTCAAAACCGCTCACCTCCGTATGACAGTGTAATATCCCTAAATAACAGTCACCATATAATCCACTGATACATGGAGCAAATCTACCGGACAAATGATTGTTACTAAAAAACTCCTACAAAACCAAGACCCAAAACTATTACTACAAAGGACCAAATAATCCTGCCAGACCCTGACCGAACGCGACCCCCACATGTGACTATCAGCTGTACACAGGCTCTGATTACATATACCACCGCCATACAGTGACCAGATAGCGATAGATACTTGTTGTATGTAGGCTCTGCAGAAATATAAGTGGTTACACTGCAGTTACATTTAGTGACTCACCGGAGACGTCTTTTCTGATCAGCGTCGTTCAATTTCCCTTTTCTTCTCCATCCGGTTCACACCTTCATGCTGATTTCTCCCGGCCCCGACTCGTCCCTGAGGATTTGGACACAAATATCTTAGAATCCTCACATTTTCAGCAACTCCTTACTTATAGGTATATAAGTCCCCTCAGTTAGGTAGGTGTATAGGTCCCCTCAATTAGGCAGGTATATAAATATAGGGTCACTTAGGCAGGTATATAGATATAGGGTCAATGTCAGGCAGGTATAAAGATATAGGGTCACTCTCAGGCAGGTATATAAATATAGGGGCACTCTCAAGCAGGTATATAGATATAGGTTCACTGAGGCAGGTATATAGGGGCTCAGACAGGAATATAGGGCCACAGGCAGTATAGGGGGCCGCAGGCAGTATAGGGGGCCACAGGCAGGTATAGGGGGCCACAGGCAGTATAGGGGGCCACAGGCAGGTATAGGGGGCCACAGGCAGTATATGGAGCCACAGGCAGGTATAGCGGGCCACAGGCAGTATAGGGGGCCGCAGGCAGTATAGGGGGCCTCAGGCAGGTATAGGGGGCCACAGGCAGGTATAGGGGGCCACAGGCAGTATATGGGGCCGCAGGCAGTATATGGGGCCGCAGGCAGTATATGGGGCCACAGGCAGGTATAGGGGGCCACAGGCAGGTATAGGGGGCCATAGGCAGTATATGGGGCAGCAGGCAGTATATGGGGCCACAGGCAGTATATGGGGCCGCCGGCAGTATATATGGGGCCACAGGCAGGTATATGGGGCCTCAGGCAGTATATATGGGGCCACAGGCAGTATAGGGGGCCACAGGCAGGTATAGGGGGCCATAGGCAGTTTATGGGGCCACAGGCAGTTTATAGAGGGCCACAGGCAGGTATAGGGGGCACAGGCAGTATATGGGGCCGCAGGCAGTATATATGGGGCCACAGGCAGGTATATGGGGCCTCAGGCAGTATATATGGGGCCTCAGGCAGTACATATGGGGCCACAGGCAGGTATAGGGGGCCGTAGGCAGGTATAGGGGGCCACAGGCAGTATATAGGGGGCCACAGGCAGTAATAGGGGGCCACAGGCAGTATATAGGGGCACTGAGGCAGTATAGAGGGGCACTGAGGCAGGTATATGGGGCCACAGGCAGTATATGGGGCCACAGGCAGTATAGAGGGGGCCTGAGGCAGTATATAGGGGCACTGAGGCAGGTATATGGGGCCACAGGCAGGTATATAGGGGCACTGAGACAGGTAAACGCTATAAAAATAACAACATTAATACTCACCTTAGCATCCCCGGCGAGCGCGCTCTGTCCTCTTCAGCCCACGCTCCTCTGGCAGCTCCTCAGGCGCACAGCCTGTAACGCGCTGTGTGCCCGAGGACAGGCAGCGGCGTGATGAGGTCATTACATCGCGCCGCTGCCAGATGAGCCGCACGGGGCCGCGGCGGTTCCTCAGCGCAATGAGGACCCGGCGGCCCCGCTGTGTCGGACCCGGAGACGGTCCGACACTGTCTGCGGGGCAGGGAGCGCTCGCTCTCTGCTCCGCAGAAGCCCTCCGCTGTATGTGCCTCCAGCGGACGCACATGTAGCTGCAGGGCAGGTCGGTGCTCCAGGCCCATGGCAGTGACCTGGAGCCCGGTAGGTTCGGGGCACAGGGGGTTTTATTCGGGGCCCGAGCCCCGAATAAAACAGCCTAGCGACGCCCCTGGCAGCCGGTATCCGAGCCGCAGCTCGGAGCGTCGCCAGGTGGGGCTGGGGTTTCCCCCCAGCGGGCCCCAAGTACCGATGCCGGTCTGTGACACCATAGTTGCCCCATATAGGTAGGCAGGCAGGGTTTAGGGAAATATAGGGGCCCCAAATAGGTAGACAGGTTTTATTAATGTTAAAAAATAAGAGCTAACCTAGTCACCTCTATCCATGCTCCCATGATGCGATGTGATCCTTGCCAGTCTCTGTGCTCGGCACAATGATGTGACGTCATTGCACCACCCATGTCAGCACTGTGGGTCAGCGCCCTTTAGACTTGTGGCCTAAGGCCTTAGGCCAGTCAGGGAGATTAGCAGAGCAGAGTGCCAGCGGTGCTCTGCTCTGCTAAGACCGGGCAGTTCTGCCTTTGAATGCTCGGAATAAAGGGCCCGGGTGTTCAGAGGCAGGATGTGCCAGGCCCTGCAGCTGTTCATTGTTATGTTCATTGCCGGCGAGCACAGGAACGGATCTACCAGGGTGGCAGAAGCAATAGCAGCTGCCGCAGGACCCAGAACCCGTAGCATTTGCTACAACCATAGTTACGCCCCTGTCTCCATGTAGTATTGACATAATTATCACTCTATTGTTCTCTGGACAGGGCTAGATAAGCAAAGGATAATTGGTTAATCTTTTTTTCTACAGTGGGGATAGGAAGGTTCCAGCTTTCTTCACACTTACTAGGTCCTGCTTATAACGCTTACATGGACTGGAGTGCCTGGGGCCCACCTGATAAGTTAATTTTTGAGCCCATTCTACAGCTACTGTTCATGACAGCACATACTGCACATGTCCTTTGCTTTCTACCTTTTTTAATCTGCCATTCTCCATGAAAAGCAGCCCCAGGCCTGCTATTCTCAGGAGATCACCATGCCCAGGGGCCCATTTATTTCTTGACCTGAAGTATAATGTTGTAAATATCTTCTTTGCTTATACTGATTTTTGTTATTTTTAAGATTTAAATATCCTTTGGAGGTCCATGTCTTTTGTGTATAAAAAGTCTGTGAATTTTAAGTTTCTTGTACAACATCATGTCTGACGAAGAAAGGTAGTACTCTCGAAAGCTTACCATCAAATATAATCAATTAGCCTCTAAAAGGCTAATTGGATTCTTTGCTCTCCTACTCCATAGGAAATATACAGCTACATACTTAGATGACATTGTCATCTTCAGTCATGATTGGGAGAGTCACTTCAGCAAGGTCCAGTTCATCCTAAATGCCTTAAGGAAGGCCAGCTTTAGGATTAGCCCAAATGTGCCTTGGGGATGAAGGAAACCAGGTACTTGAGTTACATAGTGGGAGGAATGGAGATTAAGCCCCAGTTGAATAAAGTAGAGGCCATTCATATTTGGCCCTGATCACTCACCAAGAAGCAGGTCTGGGTGACCAACCTGCAAAAGGCACAAAATTGGTCATGGTGAAGTGGTCTCCTGAAGCAGAGAGGGCATTTCAGGAGCTCTGGCCTTGTGTAGACAACCAGTGTCCATTGCTCCAAACTTCTCCCTTTGTGGTCCAGATAGATTCCTCTGATGTGGGTCTGGGTGTAGTCATGTCCCAGATAATAAACGGTGAAGAGCACCCAGTGATATGCCTGAACATGAAACTGTCTCCATCAGAGAGAAATAACGCCATCATTGAAAAGGAGCATCTGGCCATAAAGTGGACACTATACTCCTTCAGGTACTACCTGTTGGGAAGGAGGTTTAGGCTAGTGTCAGACCATGCCCCACTTATAGGGTTACAGGGGGAAAAAAGGGAATAATGCCTGGGTTACCCACTGGCATAGGCCAGGCAAGTTGCAGGGGAATGCAGATGCCCTGTATAATCTGGTCGCTGACGGTGCCCAAACCTCCAGCTTTGGCTAGAATGGGGTGGGTGGGGGGGGGCATGTGTAAAGGTACAAGGTGCTGTGGTTGATGGCTGATACGTGTCACCAAGGTGTAACCTTGGGTTACAGACAATTAAATAGCATTAGCATAGCTGCTGGCAAGCTGTTTTTTTATTGGAGTAGTCGAAGAACTGGGTGGGATGACTATTCCCACGTTTCCAGGTCAAGTTTTGGCTAGCCTATATAAGCCAGGATAGTCAGGTGAGCTGAAGCTGGACTAGACTGTGTGTAGGGTTCAGTATTACTGCTGCAGCAGATGGCCTATGGTCGCTACATCCTCTTCATACGTGTGGGTAAACTGATAACCATCGAAGGGACCGTGAGTCTAGTTGGTCCCGTATGAACTATATGCATATTTTTTTTATCTGCTGGAGTTAAGCTGTTTTTTGTTGTGTGGTTTTTGCACACTAAATATTATTTTTTCAACTACCAGAGTTTCCATTTGAGCTGGTTGCCAAAATGTATAGTGGTGTTAGTTGTTGTGTTTGGTTTATTTGTGTTGTATAACCATCTTTTAGAGGTATCATCCATAGAAAGTTGTCATCTAGTTTTTGTATGTATTTATATAAAACATATTCTTTTTTATGTAAGTGCATCTTTATAGACCCTGCTATACCCAGAAACAAACCAGTAGCAGATGCCAGGATACAGATAAACACTGATTACATAAATTATTGTAGAGTGTATTTCTGCTGCTTTTAGTATATAGTTATGTGCAAAATAATAGCAGTGGGTTTCAAACAAATGAGAATAAGTTCAATCCTTATAATAGCATTTATTTCCATGTACAGATAGGCACTGAGAGTCCTTCACATTAACATCCAAATAAAAACATGATGAAAATATTAAATTATAAACTGTAAATGAAGAAAATGTAATAATAGGCAAAATAGCGGTATGTGCATTTTCATTATCCAACTAGAACATTTACTGTATAAACATAAATGTGTCCCCATATTTCTCTTTTCTGTTGATCACTGAACTAATATTTAGTTGTGTAACCGTTATTTCTGAGAACTGCTTTACATCTTTGTGTCATGGAATTTACTAACATTTGACCCTTGAAAACAAGTATTCCAGCCCAAGAAGCATGCACTATTTTCCACAGTTCATTTGCATTTTTAGGTTTTGCATCAAAAATTGCATTTTTTCAATTGAGGTCTGTGGATTGTGCTGGCCACTTCACAACATCAATCTTGTTGGTATGGAACCAAGATGTTGCCTGCTTGTTTGGGGTCATTGTTCTGTTGAAACATCTATTTCAAGGGCATGTCTTCTTCAGCATAAGGCAACATGACCTCTTCCAGTATTTATATATATTCATACTGGTCCATGGTGCCTGGTATGGGCCCAACTCCAGAGTATGAGAAACACCCTCAAACCATTATGCTTGCACCACCATGTTTTACAGTCTTCACAGTGAACTGTCTTGAATTCAGTGTTTATGGGTCATCTGACAAACTGTTTGTGGCCTTTAGATCCACTAAGAACAATCTTGCTCACATCTGCCCATAGAATGTTGCACCATTTCTCTTTAGGTCGGTCAATGTGTTGTTTGGCAAATTGGGACTTTTTCAAGACTTTTTATCAGCAATGTTACTTTACGCAAGTCTCTAGCAAATAGTTTGGCTTCACTTAGGCCCCTTCTGATTGTTGCAGGACTCACAGATGACTGAACATCTTCCACGCTCTCCTGGAGTTCATCATTGGATGCTTCTTTACTATCCTTGCTATTCTATGATCTAGTCAGATGGTAGTATTCCTTTTCCTACCATGTGTTTCTGATGTCATATAAAGCATTGGTGATCTTTTTAGCTGAGCAGCCAATTATTTTATGCACTTCTTGATATGTCCAATCAACTTTTTGATCAAAGTTCTTTCTCCTTTTGTACAATGTCTGGAATGACCCATTGTACTCACTGAGAATGGACTAAAACTAGCAGGTACAACATTGACTTTCCTCATTCATTTACTAAGGGCCATAATGGACACCTGTTTCTACACAGAATGAATTACCTCACTAAGGGTGCTTTCACGCAGTGCAGTTTTAGTGCAGTTTTAACTGCGCTCCAATTAAACTACCTTTATTACCAGCAAGCTTCTTTCAGTTGTTTAAATTGTACAGAACCAAAACTGCACCAAAACTGTGCTGTGTGAAAGCACCCTAATTGAAGTCCATGGTGCTACGTATTTGAACACCTCTCTTTCATTAATTAATTCAGTTAGGGTGCTTTCATACAGCGCAGTTTTGTCCCCAAACAGACCCAAACATGTATCTAATAAATAGCAATGTGATTTACATTGCTTTTTATTAGAAACACGCATCGGCGTTCACACCATTGATCGCTGATAAGTGTCTCACTCCGTCTTCGGATCCGTCCCAAGAATTGACATGTCAATTCTTGGTCCGAAAGACTCAGCAGGAGCCCTATAATAAAGTATAGGGTGCGATCCCGCTGCATTCAAAACGTATCCAAACACATAGCTGCGTGTTCGATACATGTTGGATCTGTTTAGGATCCGATTGCTGCAGCGTTTTTGGATCCGATTTTCGGATCCAACACGGATTCAAAAACGCTGTGTGTACATACCCTTACACGAAATTGGCAGTGTGCATGTCAAGACTGTTGATTCTGTTGGTTGCTCATTGCTTGGCTACACCTCCTCATGAGTTTTTTGACCATGTTGTATTATGTTTTGAAACGAAAACAGTGATTTAATACATTACTGATGTCAGACTGCTATAATTTTGCACATAACTATATATGAAAATATGAGGCTCTTTTCTGCTCACATTTTTTATCCAAGATGTCAGGACCTATCCACCAATGGCAAGGTGACCTCAGTTTTGATGGGGACCTACTCTAAACAAACAATTTCACCTTCTCTCTGTGCCTTTCCAGGATGTGGGTGCCATATTTGGGCATTGTTGAGGCATTGTTGAGGCATGTGCCTCAACAATGCCCACATTTTTACAATATGTAAAACAAATCCAAATACATACCACAAAGTGTGATATGTATTTGGATATGTTTTCTGGACTGCAAAAACATACCCTTTTGTTTCTATTTCCTTTTAAATGCATAAAACGGATCGAGAAGTGACATGTTACATCTTTGTACTGTACAGATCCATAAAACACAATACAATAACGTATGTAAAATACGTATCGTCTGAACGACAATATGTATTTTACATTGAAAACAATGAAAACTGAATGAAACATTGTTAAATACGTATGGGTATATATTTCGGTACATAATACATACCCAAATACGTATTTCACAGATGCAGTGTGAACATACCATTAGAGGTATGGCCTGGTTTGATCTAATTTGTAAGGCCATGATAAGTCGCATATTGCTTGTTTAACTCCAGAAACAGTTGGCAAACCTCCTGGGTGCCATACATTTACATGGTGCAGGCTCAAAAGCTTTGCCCACACCATCTGCTGCAGTAGCTGACTGTGATGTATAGCCAGGGTCCCAATACATCTAGTTTTTGTCAATAACTAAAGATAATTACCTTTCCCAACTGGTGCAGGAGTCGACTAGAAGAAAGGTCCTTTTGGACTTGACATTGACTAACAGACCTGACAGAGTAACAAAGGTTTGGGTTGGGGGAACCTAGGAAATAGTGACCATAATATAATACATTTCCAATTTCTTTCAACAGAGTATTTTGTTGAGAATCCAACTATTGCAAACAATGCCGTATTTTAGTAGTGCACACGTAGTTGTCCCAGCTGTTGGAGTACCTTGCTTAGACTCCCCTGTATAAACCATCAAAACGTACACGAAAGCTGTTTGGACTAAACAAAGTAAACTTTACTTCATGTTATGAATAGGTGTATAAAAGACATAGTTCTATGACGAACACCTTGGCAATGAAAAACTATAAATACGTGGCAGTACTTAGCGTAATATTTTTAGGGATTAAAGGTATCCGTAGTAGATTTGGGCCGACATGGGGGGATTGCAGCTCAGTGCCCCCATGTAAGACGCGACGTTTTGGGAAAGGTACCCCTTTCCTTTCTCAAGCATGGTAGTAAGGGCAAAACCCACCCTCTTTATTCACTGCCGAATTCACAAAGGTGTGTATGTACAAAACCCTATACTAAAAACAATATATTGATAATCACTGCAAAAACAATACAAAAAACTGGAACTTAGAAAAAACATAAAAAGGTAAGGGGGAACATTTATTTTTAGTCCCATAAATTATAGGAGCAATGTAGACTTAAAGATTCTTTTTAAACCCCTTGGGCATTGTGCCATTTTTTTGAATCCAGTACGTTTCCCTTTCTGTAATAACCTATTTTTATTTTGATTGTATTAGAATTCACTTGTTTAAAGACCACCAACGTAAGTCACAAATTTTATTTTGGTGTTCATTGAAGTGTTTGTACATATCTACCAAATTTTGTGGGTGCGTCTGATTGTCTTTTTTATTTTTGAAATTTCTAATAGCATTTTTTTTTCCCTACCAAAATTTTTCACTGGGCGGCTGGTCTGCCCTACATCCCTTTTGCTACAGGGACACTTTAAACTGTAGATTAATTTTGCAGTGCAACGGGAAAATTCCCTTTCAATGGTATCTGTGCCCTGTGTGGAGTTTAATTGTGGACCTTTAATAATACGGAACAGTTGTTGCTGTAGCAAGGAGTGTTCCTTTGGTTTAGTCAAAGTGTTTTTGTCTGGGGTCTGAACAGGGCACAAATCTAAATGTTAAGGCTATTGCCTATTGTTTTGCCTCGTTTTTTATAACCGTGGTTTGCCCCTAACAGATGTCCAAACTTGGGGTCAATTTTTAACAAGTGCCAGTTATGATTAAGGGGATTTTTTATGATGTTGGAATGTTTTTTGTACATAGAAATAAAATTTAATTTTGATGTTGTTTATTAATTATTTCCCCTTTGGGAGGAATTTCTCTTTTTTTTTGTTCTTATTTTCCAATATCGTACAATTTTTTTCATTGTCCCCCTGTTTCACAATTTATTAAAATAATTCCTGCATTTTAAGATCTTAATATTGATAAAAAACAATTGCACTTGCCCTTTTATTTTGGGTTTTGGGTATCCATAAAATGTTGAAGGGGCATGAAAGCTTGATCGTGGGGAAGTTGTTGCGTTCTATGGGTTTGAATAAATGTCGTTTGAAATGTATTACTGCTTAGACCTTAATGAATTTTAACATCTAGGTATTCTATTGGGTCGTCGTTATTTTTTTAAAATTCAATTTTAGGGTGACGGGAAAGAGATACCTCACAAAATTTTTCTAGCTGTATTCACTTCCCGTTCCACAACAAGAGACGTCACGACTTAACGCTGCCCCCATCTTTATTTTGTGGAAAATGGATGTATGTACATGATCTGTTTCAACTTGATAGAAAAGATTTTTTGCAAAGGGGGAAGGGGGCCCCTTGAGAACCTTGATTGTAAAAATTTCATTTCCAAAACGAAAGTAGTTTTTTTTTAACGTACTAAATCGAATAACGTCATCAAAAAGGTTATGTGTTATTAACAAAATTACTCATGCATTAAGGCTTTTACTCCTGTGTGCCCAGACTAAGGTTTCATTTGTTTTTAAAGACTTAATGTCAAGTGTGACATGAACGTGCGTCCCCCCAAACCTTACAGTTTGAAATTTTTTTTAAAATTGGCAGTATTGTTAAACAGAAGTTTTTTTTTTTATATGTTTCTGTAGAAAAAATCTTTAATATCTGCCAGGGCTCCAGGAGGGGAACCATCCTGTACATGGGTCGCATGGTGGGTGACGTCAGATCCCTTAGCACCCTTTGGGACAAATGATAATAGGAACGCGAGGATGGGTTTCTGTAATAGATTCCCAGTATTTATCAATAATCCCAGAAGTAAATGCTTTTTCCCAAAAACATATCTATTCTTGTTTTTTTCTATGTGGGATCATGGGTAATTTTTTTATATACTTCAGCATCTAATAGATGTTCATTTGCTTTTTTAAGTAAAAATTTCGGGCCCTGAAAATGTTGCCCCCCTTTTATCGGCTTTTTTTATAATTAGCTGCTTATTTTTGATAACTCTTGAAAATGCTCTAGCCTCGGGGGGAAAGGTTATCAGGATATTTCGGTCATTTTTATTTTTGGTAACTTCATTTTTGATTTTGGAAAATACTTTCCAACAGAATTTTTTCAACAATGGATCGAATTGGCTTTTTTTACTTAATCGCTTTGACAGTCTTGAACATTCTGAACTATCTTGGTTTACTTTATTATAGAACATCTTCAGTCTAATAGACCGACATAGTTTGTAGAAGTCCACTTGAAATTGAAAAAGATCATTTTGTTTCACTGGAACATAGTTTAGTCCCTTATTTAGAACTTTGGTTTGTTCAACTGTCAACGTATGTGAAGAAATGTTAATGGCTAATGATTCTACTTCTTCTTCTGTGTTTTGTACGTTCCTGGGGGGCGACCTCGTCCTCCTGTTCTTGTCTGGACTGGGGTATTTTCTTTTGGTTCGTCTTGTGAACTCGATGCCTCTAAAAAAGGTTGAGTCTTGTTCACACGTTTGCGATTTTTCGTATGAACTATCTGATGCGTTACTTGACATATCAGAGGTTTGATCACTCTTCCTAGTGAATTTTCGTTGTTGTCGTTTGTTGTATCTGTCTTCTGACCAGTTATATACTTTGTTGAACTGGTAGTCTTTGGGTCTCTTTCATATTTTTTCAACTTGTTCTTGATAGAGATCGTAGTTTTTCCATGTTAGTTTTTAGTTCATTGTGTGTTTTTTCATATTGGTCAATATCCACAGTTGATTTGTATTCATTGTCACAGATTTCAATATCTGTTTTAGTGTTTTTCATTGCCAACTGGAGGTGTCGTATAGTTAAGAGCATAAGGTCCAACGGATACCGATTGGATATGGCCGTCCATTTGTCTCTATATTCTTGATCTTCTTTAAAGGGGTTGTCTCGCTACAATGATTGGGTTTTAATTTAAAGATCTTTAAAAACAAGCAGCTTTGCAATATATGTTCATTACAAATGTCCTACTGATTTTGAGCTAGCCCTGTTAGTATTACTACATCAGTCCTCAAATTTCTATAGCAGCAGACCTGTTGATCCTTATCTTACTGGCTGTCAGGTCTGAATGACTCATCACCTTTGAAGACAGTTCTGAGCAGAGAGCCCCTCCAGCACAGAATGCTTCTGGAGGGGGAGGAGGACTCTGGTGTCTGTGTCCTTACTGCCTGGATTAACCCTGTGTGTGCCTGCTTCCTCCTGCTCTCTACACAGATGGATGTGACAGCAGTGACCCTGTCTGTTACTATAATCATGATATGTCTTTGGAACTGTGACTATACTAATACTATCGAGATCAGGCATGTGAATACTTTATGCTCTCCTGTTTTAGTGAGACATCCTGAGTATAGTAACACTGCCCTTGTTGTTGCTGGAGATGTGGAGACTTGTAAGCTAAGCAGGGATATAGGAACACTTTGCATCCCCTCTGCTCTATTAGCACACACACTTCACCTTCTCCTCTACAACTCATAGATCAGCCCACTCCTGCAACAGACCTAGGCAGGCACACACAGGGTGAACTCTGAGAGCAACCCCCTCCCCCCCCCCCCCCTGTATAGAAGTGACATAGCTGCCTGTGTGCTGATGGGAGGGGGGAGAGGGAGCAGAAGAGACAGACCAAGAAGCACGCCCCTCAGTTCAACTTACCAGGGACACTGACAGGCTGAAAGCTCGTAATGAGACAACTCCTAGGTTGAAGATTGCTCCTCAAGCCTCTAGGTATTCTTAAGGCTTTAACGTACTCAGTTAGAGTCGACGCATGCAGTGTTAAACTGGTTTCATTGCGCATCAGCTGTTCCAGTTTTTTAGTATAATTAGTTGCAGGTTCCTTCTCATTCGTATGTAGGGAAAGGCCAGCCGCTTCAGCTTGCTGCAAAATCACATTTCTGTCGGCTTCCGTGAACATGAACATTTCAGCCCTGTTCACAGTAAGATTATTAATCTCATCAAAAGACATAATGAAAAGATGTTCTATAATAAAGTAAACCAAGATAGTTCAGAATGTTCAAGACTGTCAAAACGATTAAGTAAAAAAAGCCAATTCGATCCATTGTTGCAAAATTCTGCCTTGGAAGTATTTTCTCAATTAGTCACCAATGAAGTTACCAAAAAATGGAAGAATGTACCGTATGTCCATGATAACCTTTCCCCTCCTGAGGCTAGAGCACTTCAAGAGTTATCACAAAATAAGCAGCTAATTATAAAAAAAGCCGATAAATTTTTTTGAGAAATTGTGCAGTATCTGTTAAAAATGAAGTTTCTTTTTTTATATGTTTCTGTAGAAAACTATCTATATATACTGCCAGGGGCTCCAGGAGGGAGCCCATGCCTGATACGATGGGTCTGCATGGTGGTGACGTCAGATCCTTATGCACCTTTGGTACAAAATAGATAATAGGAACGCGAGGATGGGTTACTGTTAATAGATTCCTAGTATTCAGGTCAATAATCCCAGAAGTAAATGCTTCCTCCAACAACATATCTATTTCTTGTTTGATTTCTATAGTGGGATCATGGGATAATTTTCTATATACTTCAGCATCTAATAGATGTTCATTTGCTTTATTTAAATAAAAATTCCGGTCCATGATAACTGTTGCCCCCCCTTTATCGGCTTTTTTTATAATTAGCTGCTTATTTTGTGATAACTCTTGAAGTGCTCTAGCCTCAGGAGGGGAAAGGTTATCATGGACATACGGTACATTCTTCCATTTTTTGGTAACTTCATTGGTGACTAATTGAGAAAATACTTCCAAGGCAGAATTTTGCATACAAGGATCGATTGGCTTTTTTTACTTAATCGTTTTGACAGTCTTGAACATTCTGAACTATCTTGGTTTGCTTTATTGTAGAACATCTTCAGTCTAATAGACCGACATAGTTTGTAGAAGTCCACTTGAAATTGAAAAAGATCATTTTGTTTCACTGGAACATAGCCCCCTTATTTAGAACTTTGGTTTGTTCAACTGTCAACGTATGTGTAGAAATTTTTAATAGCTAACGATTCTACTTCTTCTTCTGCGTTTTGTACGTTCCTGGGGGCGGCCCTTCGTCCTCCTGTTCTTGTCTAAAATGGGGTATTTTCTTTTGGTTCGTCTTGTGAAAACTCGATCCCTCTAAAAAAAGGTTGAGTCTTGTTCACACTTTTGGGGATTTTTCTTTATAAACTATCTGATGCGTTATTGACATATCAGAGGTTTGATCACTTACTAGTGAATTTTCGTTGTTGTCGTTTGTTATATCTGTCTTCTGACCAGTTATACACTTTTGTTGAAATGGTAGTCTTTTGTGTCTCTTTCATATTTTTTCAACTTGTTCTGTAGTAATAAAGATCGTAGTTTTCCTGTTAGTTTTTAGTTCATTATGTTTTTTTTTTCATATTGGTCAATACCCACAGTTGCTTTGTATTCATTGTCACAGATTTCAATTTTCTGTTTTAGTGTTTTTCATTGCCACTGGAGGTGTCGTATAGTTAAAAGCATAAGGTCCAACGAATACGATTGGATATGCCGTCCATTTGTCTCTGTATTCTTGATCTTCTTTAAGTAAGATAGGTTGAAGATTGCTCCTCTAGCCTCTAGGTATTCTTAAGGCTTTAACGTAATCAGTTAGAGTCGACGCATGCAGTGTTAAACTGGTTTCTTTGCGCATCAGCTGTTCCAGTTTTTATTTATAAATTAGTTGCAGGTTCCTTTCATTCGTATGTAGGGAAAGGCCAGCCGCTTCAGCTTGCTGCAAAATCACATTTCTGTAGTATTACGTTAACATGAACATTTCAGCCCTGTTCACAGTAAGATTATTAATTCATCAAAAGACATAATGAAAAGATGTTCTTTAATAAAAGTAAACAAGATAGTTCAGAATGTTCAAGACTGTCAAAACGAATTAAGTAAAAAAAAGCCAATTCGATCCATTGTTGCAAAATTCTGCCTTGGAAGTATTTTCTCAAATTTGTCACCAATGAAGTTACCAAAAATGGAAGAATGTACCGTATGTCCATGATAACCTTTCCCCTCCTGAGGCTAGAGCACTTAAGAGTTATCACAAAATAAGCAGCTAATTAAAAAAAAAAGCCGATAAAGGGGGGGCAAAAAGTTATCCCTGGACCGTTAATTTTTACTTAAATAAAGCAAATGAACATCTATTAGATGCTGAAGTATATAGAAATAGATATTTTTGTTGGAGGAAGCATTTACTTTCTGGGATTATTGACCTGAATACTAGGAAATCTATTAACAGTAACCCCTCCTCGCTTCCTATTATCTATTTTGTACCAAAAGGTGCATAAGGAAACTGACGTTTACACCATGCAGAACCCATTGTTTCAGGCATGGGCTCCCCCCTGGAGCCCCTGGCAGTATTATAAAAGTTTTCTACGGGAAACATAAAAAAAAAGAAACTTCATTTTTAACAAAATACGAAAATTTTCTCAAAAAAATTAAAAACTTGAGGTGTGGTGACTCACGTTCATGTGCACATTACATTAAGTATTAAACAAATGTCCTTATGATCTGGGCCCAGGCGTTAGAAAACCTTAATGCGATGTAACTTTGTTTAAAGACACATAACCTTTTTGATACGTTTTCTTTTTAGTACTTTAAAAAACTATTTTCATTTGGAAATGAATTTTTTTACAGATAAAAGGGTTTAAATTATGGGGGCTCGTGTCCGCCTAGGCCCAAATTTGTTCATGTCAAGTTTGAAACAGATCTTTAAATTTTTCATCACAGTTTCCACATATTAAAATGGGGCAGCGTTAGTCGATGACGTCTCTTGTTGGGGAAAAGGGGAAGTGGTAACTAGAAAAATTTGTGAGGTATCTCAATTCCGTCCCCCCGTGATTGAATTTACATAAATATACAGACGACCGCAATAGAATACCTAATGTTAAAACTTTAAAGGATTAAGCGAAATCATTTCAAACGACATTGTATTCTAAACCCAAAACGCAACAACATTCTCCATGATCAAGTTTTTCATCCCCCTTAAAAATTTTATGGCATACCCAAAAGCCAAATGATTAGGGCCGTGCATTTGTTCAGATATCAATATGTCGATCTTAAAATGCGGGGAATTTTAGTTAAAAATTTTTGGAAAAGGTAAATGAAAAAAATTTTGGTACAGATAGGTTCGGAAATAAGAACAAAAAAAATGAGAAGGTTCCCCCAAAGGGAAAAGTAATTAAAAACAACAGTCAAGATTAAATTTTATTTCGCTAATTAAAATTCCAACTTATAAAAAATGCCCATTAATCATAGCACTTGTTACAATCTGACCCCAATTTTGGGACATCGTTCAGGGACAAACCAGGGTTGATATATAAACGAGGCAAAAAATAGGCAATAGCCTTATACATTAGTATGTGCCCTTTCAGACCCCCGAAAAAAAAAATTGTATAAAAGCAATGGAACCATCCTTGTCTATCATGCAACAAAAATTTCCGCTATTATTTAAAAGGTTTTCCCCAATTAAACACCACATAGGGACACGAATTTCCCTTGAAAGGAAGTTTCAGTTTCACTACAACAATGTAATTACATGTTAAAGTGTCCATGTAGAAATGGTATGTAGGACAGACCGCCCCCAGTGAAAATTGGATAGGGGGAAAAAAGTGCTATTAAAATTTCAAAAATAAAAAAAAACAACCAGAGCACCACAAAATTTGGTGGGGGACTCGTAGCAAAACTTCAATGAACACCAACATAAAATTTTTTACTTATTGGGTGTACTTGAACAAGTGAATGTTCAGATTTTAATCAAAATAAAAAAGGTTATTACAGAGGGGGCGACGGATTGCAACAATGGACACAAACCACCCAAAAGGGGTTAAAGAATTTTAATTTTACGTTTTTACCCATAATTTATGCACTTTAAAATTAAATGTTCTCCCTTACCTTTTCATGTTATCTAAGTTCCAGTTTTTCGTATTGTTTTTAGTAGTGATATCAATATATTGTTTTTAGTATAGGTTATGTAACATACACACCTGTGTGATTACGGACAGTGAATAAAGAGGATGGTGTGCCCTTACTACGCATGCTTGAGAAAGGAAGGCGTACCTTCCGAAACGTCGCGTCATTACATGGCGGCACTGAGCTGCATCCCAGCATGATCGGCTCCAACAGTCTACTACGGGACTACCTTTAATCTCCTAAAGGAGATGTTGTACAGCTAAGTACTGCCACGTATTTATATGTTTTTCATTGCCTAAGGTGTTCGTCATAGAACTATGTCTTTTATACACCTATTCATAAAGATGAAGTAAAGATATATGTTTAGTCCAAACAGCTTTCGTGTACGTTTTGATATTTTGTTGAGAAGCCACAAAAACACTGAATTTCAGGAAGGCTAATTTCAATCTGCTTGGAGAGGTCCAAAACTGCATGGGATTGGACAAAGTATTCAAAAATAACAGAACGGATAATAAATGTGAGATTTTTAATCTTTAGCGCCCACTGTGAGAGATACAAACCTTATGGAAATTTGGGTGACATGTATGAATTCAAATGCGTATTTTTTTTTTACTTGGCGCCAATAACCTAGTTCTAAATAAATAGAGAAGAGTGTAGACTCCGACAGTATGAAGATTTTTGGAGAGGAAAAAAGTCCAGCGTGTACACCTTCTTAAGTAAATAAAACGTTCCGTAGATTTATTTCATATATTGTTAAAAGTTGGCAGACATAGACAAAGCACAATCACATGGGACCGACGCGTTTCGGGCTATACGCTCCTTATTCAGGCACACTCTGAATCGTAATACAAGAGTTTAAGTATCCCATATCCGGTCTACATGAAAAGATCACGTGACCTGACAAACGTACAAGAAAAACATATGCAACATGTAAAAGTACACAATAACAGTACTAAATAACAAATAACTAAAATCTGATTGCGAGATGCCTAGCTATTCATTCATACTGGCTGATTAGATCATATCTTTGTTTAAGCCATCTGGATGTCTCTAACCTAATTGAAACATCCACCAGGATTCCCGAGCCAACAGTTTCTTTTTATGGTCTCCACCACGGGTTGGTCTGTTAACCCTTTCTATGCCCTGGAAAACAAAACTGGACATATCACCTAGATGTGTGTCATGAAAATGTCTTGACAACCATCGAAGTACCTGGTCAGTTTTTAAATAGCAACAGTATGAACTTGAGCTTCACATTTTACTGGTATCAAAATAGAGTCAATTTTTTGGACATCACCATAATAGGTAATCTAGACAGAGTAGACATTCTGCCGTATAGAAAGAGTACAGCTCGTAACTCCATTCTACATGCAGAATCCCATCACCCTAGACATGTAATAGAAGCTATACCGTTGGGTGAAATGACAAGACTCAAGAGAAATTGTTCCAACCCTGTAGCCTATCCTGTCTTCGAAAAGGAGACAGTAGATAGACTTACTAGAAGAGGCTATCCCAAGTGGTTACTAAATAGGACTAGTGAGAGGCTTTCCCACACAGAACGGAAAGATCTTCTCAGTGTAAAAGCATGTCAAAGGAATGACAATCAAGTCAAAAATAAAGTGGTGTTTACTAACACTTATAGCTCTCAGTTCAGTTCCATTTGTAATATAGTCAAAAAATATCTTCCTTTGATTTTAGACCAGGAATGTAAAAAACAATTCATTAGTGAAAATGATATTATATTTGTCTCTAGGAGGGGTCGCAATTTGAGATCTTTATTATCCCCCAGTTATTTCTCTTCAAATACTCTATCATCCAATAGCACTTGGCTGAGTTACAAAGGCATGTATAAATGTGGTCACTCAAAATGTATCGCCTGCAATTATGTTGCTGTTTCAAAGGATTTCCACTCCGTTACAACAGGTAACAAATATGAAATCACCTCTTTCATTAATTGCAACACACGCTTTGTTGTTTATTTGATATCTTGCACGGCGTGTAATAAATAATATGTAGGCTGTACTACCTGTAACTTAAAAGTACGCATCCGTAGACACATATCGGATGCTAAAAAATCCCTTTTGTCAGGTACTTCGATGGTGTCAAGACATTTTCATGATACACATCTAGGTGATATGTCCAGTTTTGTTTTCCAGGGCATAGAAAGGGTTAACAGACCAACCCGTGGTGGAGACCATAAAAAGAAACTGTTGGCTCGGGAATCCTGGTGGATGTTTCAATTAGGTACGAGACATCCAGATGGCTTAAACAAAAGATATGATCTAATCAGCCAGTATGAATGAATACCTAGGCATCTCGCAATCAGATTTTAGTTATTTGTTATTTAGTACTGTTATTGTGTACTTTTACATGTTGCATATGTTTTTCTTGTACGTTTGTCAGGTCACGTGATCTTTTCACGTAGACCGGATATTGGATACTTAAACTCTGTGTATTACGATTCAGAGTGTGCCATGAATAAGGAGCGTATAGCCCCGAAACGCGTCGGTCCCATGTGATTGTGCTTTGTCTATGTCTGCCAACTTTTAACAATATATGAAATAAATCTACGGAACGTTTTATTTACTTAAGAAGGTGTACACGCTGGACTTTTTTCGTCTCCATATACCTCGATTTGGACAAGTGCTTTCTGTTCGTCCGGGCGTGCACAGCCGTATCAAGAATCAGGTGAGCTGACTACCTTGTTTATGTTTCGATATGAAGATTTTTGGCGCATTACATAGAGCTTAATGCGCCAAACTTCTCTCAAAGTTCGGCGCATTACACTCTATGCCTATACAAAGTTTGGCGCATTAAGCTCCATGTAATGCGCCAAACATGTGTAAAGGCTATGGATAGGATGGAAATAAAATAAAAGTTCTTAGAATAGCATATCAGTAAGTAGAAACTATGGTAGTGATCTTGCTTGGTGAACCACAGGTCCCAGCAATACCTGTGCTGTGCTGGCTCTTGCTGTATGTAGAATAAAGGGTGAGAGCAGCAAAAATACATTTCAAAATTTCTCAACTTACACCAGTACAATAAAAAAAAGTAATTTATGATAATTATCAAACTATATAAAATTAAATTATTTATATTTAATAAAAAATGTTATATAAAAATAATATAAAAATATATTATACCCCAAAAATATAAAAATATCTCCTATACAACGTATTTAAAATTCATAGAATCTAAAACTAATTTTACATTAAATAACCCACTGATGATGTTCAGATTTTTTAACATTTTTACTATATTAAATTTGAAATGTACTTTTGCTGCTCTCCCCCTTTATTCTACATACAGCAAGAGCCAGCACAACAAAGGTCTTGCTTGGACCTGTGGTTCTCCAAGCAGGATCAGTCCCATTGTTTCTATTCACTGACATGTTATTCTAATGACTTTTCTTTTATTTCCAGCCTATCAATAGCCTCTACAAATGTTTGGCACATTACTAATGTGCCATAGTTTCATTATACGCCAAACACACAGGCGAGGAGCGGGAACTTTAGACACCATTTTTAATTGCACAAAATCCACTTTCATATATTCAGGCACATTATACACTGAATATAAGGAATGCAATAATTCACTTTGAAGCGCCTTCCTTCACATGTCTCTCAAAGTTCGCACGTTACACTCTATGCCCATACAAAGTTTGGCGCATTGCATAGAGCTTAATGCGGCAAACTTTGTATGGGCATAGAGTATAATGCGCCGAACTTTGAAAGAATTATGGCGCATTAAGCTCTATGTAATGCGCCAAAAATCTTTATACTGTCGTATTCTACACTCTTCTATATCTATTTAGAACTGGGTTGTCGGCGCCAAGTATAGAAAAAATACGCATTCAAATTCATACATGTCGCCCAAAGTGATTGGAAACTGGAAAAAAAACATTGTGGATCAACAGATGTAAAGGAGGCAATAAATAACAAAAAGCGTTTAAATTACTTAAACAGGAGGGCAGTGAAGAGGCACAAAAAAACTATAAGGAAAAAACTAAAATATGTAAAAATGTATAGAGACAGCAGAGCTGGAGACAGAAAGGCAGATTGCCAAAGAGAGTAAAACGAACCCCAAAATATTTTTTAACCCCTTCCCGACATTGAACATAAGCTTACGTCCAAGTCAGGTAGGGGCTCCTGCAGATGGATGTAAACTTACGTCCAAAGGATCATGCGAGCTCTAAAATTAAGTGTGCACGATTGCTGCAGGAAACCAGCTGTACATTACAGCTGGCATCCTGCAGCATTGGCCTCGAGTTGGTGGGGGCCGATTAACCCTTTAGTTGCTGTGGTCAAATGCAACTATAGCAGCTAATGCAACTATGGCACTGCCGCAATATAATCGTGGCTGCTGATGGCTCCACTGACAGCCTGGAAACCTAACAAAGGCTTCCAGCCTGCCCATGATATCACTGTGCCTGTGAGCATGAATGGGCATAGTGATTGACAGTTACCATGGAGAGCAGTACCCAGCAGTACAGCAAAGTACTACTCTCCATTGTATCAGTGATCTGAAGATCACTGATACAAGACCCTTATGGGCACAAGTAAAAAAAAAAGTGAAAGAGTAAAACGAAAACACGAAAATTAAAATAAAAACATTAATGATCTTACACATGGATTGCACAGTAGAATATCAATCTTTGCAAATGATACTAAGCTCTGCAAAGTAATCAGCACATTAAAGGATAATGTTTTATTACAAAGAGATCTGGATAAGTTCGAGACCTGGGCAGAGAAGTGGCAGATGAGGTTTAACACAGATAAATGCAAGGTTATGCACATGGGAAGGAAAAGTCCAATCCACAATTACTTGTTTAACGCTAAAATGCTGGGTAAAAGTGACATGGAGAAGAACTTTTGAATCCTATTGGACAGTAAACTTAATTGTAGCAGCCAGTGTCAGGCAGCTGCTGTCAAGGCAAATAGGATCATGGGGTGTATTAAAAGGGGCATAAATGCACATGATGAGAACATGATTCTCCCATTATACAAGTCACTGGTCAGACCACACATGGAATATTGGGGACAGCTTTGAGCACAGAAAAGACATTGTAGAGCTTGAACTGGTTCAAAGGCGGCAACAAAAGGACTGGGTGGATTTCAATACCCAGTAAGATTAGGGTTATCTAGTTTAGAGAAAAGACAGTTTCAGATATGACATAATAAACATTTTAAATATATTAAAGGTCAATATAGAGATCTCTCCCAAAATCAATTTATACCCAGGATTGTATCGAGAACAAGGGGGCATCCTCTACGTCTTGAGGAGAGAAGGTTTCTACATAAACATAGAAAGGGATTCTTTACGGCAAGTGCAGTGATACTGTGGAACTCTCTGTCAGAGGAACTCGTCATGGTAAATTCAATAACAGAGTTTAAAAAGGGTCTGGATGCATTTCTAGAGTGTAATAATATAAAAAGTTATAGTGACTAGGATTCTCAAAAATTGTTGTTAATCCAGGGGTTTATTCTGAGTTAGGAATGGAATTTTTTTCCTAAAATTAGGACAACTGACTCTTTCCTCATGGGGATTTTTTGCCTTCTTCTGGATCAACACTGTAGCACAACAGGCTGAACTGGATGGACGTCTGTCTTTTTTCAGCTTTACAAACTATGTAACTATAATAAACTATAAAAATTTTTTATTAAAAATAAAATAAAAAATGGTCAAAATGTCTTATGTATTCCAAAATGGTACCAGGGAAAACTGTAGCTTATTTCACAAAATAGGAGCCATCAAACAAATCTGTTGATGTAAAAATAAAAAGTTACAGCTCTCAGAAAATGGTGACATGCAAATGTATTTTTTCAAAGTATTTTTGTTAAAATGTAATTAAACATAAAAAAATTAAGTAATCATATCAACAGGAAAATAACGTTAATCTAATGTATAATGTACAGCGAATGCCACATTAAAAAAGTGAATGTCTGAATTGCCTTTTTGTTCATCTCACCCCATGGAAAATTTAATCAAAGTGATCAAAATCATACATGTGTGCCAAAAACAGTACCCAAAAAAAATCTAGTCTGACTCTTTATTTTTTTTTTAAAACAGGAGTTTTGTTTGTGCAACATTTTTAAAGTAGAAAAAAACTTTATAATTTTTCCCATACCCAGTCATCATATTTTTCTCCAAATTAAAGTTAACATGTCACTTAACCAAAAAGGTCAAAACCAATAAAACAAAAAAACAAAATAATTTTCATTTTCATGATCCAATACGAAAAAAAATTCTGTCAAAAACTTGTGACTTAAAAATTTTAATCCAAAAGCTACTTTCCCTTTGAGGGTGGAGAACCCCAAAATGTAGCCCAGTTTTTGGGGTTTTTCCATTTAAACTGCTCCCCCGCAGCAATTGTCACCATTTTCCAAATTTCCCTAAAATGGTGCAGTAATACAAGGGGGAAAAACCCCCTATATATTTTAAACAAAACAAAACTAGGGGGTTTATTTGGACTTGGGGTAGCGACGGGCCACTGTAAAAAAGGGGCCAAAACAAGCAAGTATAGCCCCAAACTTGGGGGGAAACAACCCCCCATGCATTGCCCCGGTTTTTCAGGTTTGTTTAAATTTTTTTTCTTATCCACTTAACCCCCGCAGTAAACACCGGGGGTCTCCCAAAGTGGGATTCCCAATTTCCTAAGTCTCTCCAATGTTTCAGGGAGATTGGCAAAAGGGTTTTTTATGGTTGTGGGGAAAGGGGCCCGCAAAAGGGTTGGTTTAAACCTATAAACAGTGACATTGCTTGTAAAAAAAAATTCTGTGGCATGCAAAGTGTGGCACATTTCTAATATCCCTGAAGACTATTTGTAAAAGTTGGCAAGTATGAGCAATAAGGAGTGTAACTCTGAAACAGTGCCCAGACTACTCTGTGCTGGGAAAAGCTGAGGGCACCCCACTGAGCTTTTTTCCGAAGGTTTTTTCTCTGACTCTTTAGGGAGAAGGTCCCTCTTCGGCCTGGGAGTAAAACCCCTAGAACATGATTCAAACTCCCGACCCCCCCCGGGGTTAAAAATCTGTCCCGTCACATTTTTAAAAACGGGGCACAAGAAGTCCAGAACAAAAAGCAAACCGTGAGGGAGAAAGCCCAACCCAGGCCCCCTAACTTTTCTCCAAGGGCCCTTTTAAAAAGGAAACAACAAAAATGCTTTTTCGGGCCCCTTTGGGGTGGAAATAAGGTGAAAAACCCCTGCCCCTAGAGGAAAGCCACTGGGGAGGGGATGACGGGGCCCCTATACATTTCGCCCTGAAAAAGGTCTTTCCTATCCCAGTCTTCCCTCCTTGTCCCCCCCATTTTTTCTTTTTTTTTCCAGTACCCCAGTCCCCCAGTTTGATTGCCCCCCTTTGGGATCCTCTCTCTTTTCTTCTGTCTTTCTCTGTTCACTTCTCTTCTGCTGTCTCCCTTTCTTGGCTCCTTTCAATCTATTTTTTTCTCCTGTGTATCCTTATTCTGTACTTTACTCTGTGTTTGCCTTCTCTACCTGGTCACAATCCCCCTGCTCCTTTATCCTGTTCCTGTCCAAGCTGACATCACTTCACAAAGGTTTGACATCTCCCAATGATAGAATCAGCTGTTCATCCTCCAGTGCCTCCCATCCATCTCTGTTGACTGCTGACCCTCTGAGTCCTGTTTCTCTGCTTTTGCAAATTTGTTTTCGATGCCTACAACATAAAAATTGGTTTTTCCTCTATTTTGCATCCCAAAAAAATTATCATATCCTGCATTGAGTACTCATACTAAAGCTTGACATTTATTAGCACATTAAAAACCCCAAATAGTGCATAGAAAAACTTTGGAAAAAAGCCCCTTAACAATACAAAAAAAAAAAAAAAATATATTATTTTAATATGTGTAACGGCGGGTAGTGGGATCCTCTGGACCACCGAAAACGATGATGCTAAGCCACGCCGGGGAAGGGAAAACCTAAGTACCCCCGGGTTTTTTCACCAGAGCCCCCCGCAAAGGGGGTTTGATTTTTGCTGCGGCTGGGGCTACCGGGTTTTTCCCCCCCAAAACCGTACTTGTTTCGATGGCGGCCGAGGTGCAGCGAGGTCCCAAAATCGAAGTCCAGAATCGTAGTCGGGGGCCAGGCAGAAGGTCAGGGCGGGGCGGCAATGGTTCGGTCGTGGAAAAGGCCGGGGAAAGGGTCAGGGCGGGCGGCAGGGGGTTCGGAGCCCCGGGAAAACCCGTAGCAAAGGGCTGGTACAGGGTAAAGGCACAATATATTTTCAGGAACCTTTTTCAAACGGCTCGGGGCAACAAGATCCAGCGGGGAAAATCTGCAAGGGGACCCTTAAATAGGGGAGGCTCTACAGAAAAACCAAATTTTATGGGGACACTGGCCCTTTAAAATTTTAAAACGAGAACGCGCGCGGGGCGCTGGGGAAGGGGCAAAACGCACCGGGCGGGCCCAGAACCGGACGGGACGGGAAACGGGGCCCCGGGTAATTTTTAAACCAGGGGGCGGCCCCCCGGGCTCTCCCGCGGCCACGGCGGCACCCGACCCCGGCAGGCGCCCGGGGGGGGGAACCCCGTTTTGCCCCGGGGCCCCGGGGGCCGGGAACGGGGGAAACCGCTACAGAAACCCCCCCCCCCCTTGGGTCTCCCCCTCTTTTTTTGGGCTAAAGGGAAACCCTTAAAACGAAGCAATCCTTGATTCAGGATTTTAAACCCCCCCCTTTTTCCCGGGACCTCTCTTCGGGCCGAACCCTTTTTTCCAATCAACCAAAAAAAAACGCTTCCCCCCGAGGGTTTTTTCAGGGCTAAAAAGTCCTTTACTTCAAAAAAAACGGGGGTTTTCTAGGCCCCCCGGAGACGGGGCAAAAGCCCCCTTTTGGGAGAATGGGTTTCAAGACCAGGGGCTTAAGGGGGGAGACGTGAAAAAATTGGGGGAAATTCCGGGGATGGGGGAAAAGGCCAAGCAAAATGGGACACTGGTTTCAATTGCCCTTACTCTGAACGGACCCAGGAACCGGGGCCCCCAATTTATAACGGGGACCTTGAGGCAATGTTTTTGGGCCCAAGACCCCACACTTTTTTTCCCCTGGGGGGAAAACGGGGGGGGAGGTTTTCCCTCCTCTTTTTCAGTTTGGGGATTTCCCATGCGGGCAGAACCCCTTAAATTTAAAGCTTGTGGGGTCTCCCCCCAAATAAACCCCGATATCCCTAAACTGTTTGTCCACAGCGGGAAAACCTCGGAGGCTGACCCAAGGGGGGGGGAAAGGGCGGGGGTGACGCCAAAGACCACAAGGAAGGGGGAAAAACGGCCATAAAAAGTGGGAGCCCCCGATGGTTATGGGGAAAACCCGGGGCCCAAGGAAGCAGACCAAAGTCCCGTAGAAAAACCCCCCTTTAAGATCTGGTTTACTCTCCCAAACCTCCCCCTTTGGGTTCTGGGGATGGAAACGCTAAAGGGAAAGTCCAGTTTAATTTGCAAGGGGGAACCCGGGGCACCCAAAATTTTCGAAAAAAATTAAAGGACGCCCGTTCAAAGAAAGGGGATAAAAAAACCATGCGGGGCGAAAGATGCTGAAAAAAGCCCGCCAACGGGGGAGCAAAAGGCCGGGCATCGGCCAAAGGGGGACATTTTCGAAAAACGGTCAGTGACTCCCAAAGCCCTTTTCCCCGAGGAAGGGGGGAAGGTCCGTAAAGAAGCCAAACCCCAATGTGTTTTAAAGGGACCCCGGAACGGGCAGAGGGACTAGGGGGCCCCAGGGGGACTTATGCTGGAACCTTTTTCGAGCAAAAGGGGTTTACGGGGGAAGAACAAAGTCCCTTGAATTTTGGGAGCATTTTTGGGCCCCCAATAATCCCGGGGGAAAAGAGGGAAAAGGATTTTCGAATTCCGGGGGGGCCGGCCAAAGAAAACTAGGGCCCCCAACCCAAAATTTCTCCCCCTCCCTGAGTGCAGGACGCAAAAATAGGCTCTCCCCGGGGGGGGGGAAACACTACGGAGATCCACGGGGACCCCACTTTGGCCCCGTCTTTCAGGACAATGAAAATTTTGAGACCCCGGTTCCCCCCCGGAAACGTCAGAAGCAGGGGAAAGGGCGTCCCCCTTGCCCATTTTTCTGGGCCGGTCAAAATGGATTTTAAAAAATCAAAGCGAGAGAAAAAAAGGGACCCACCACCCCTGGCGAGGTTTTAAGCGCAAAGCCTTCTAAAAGGTGGGGGAAATTTTTTAAATTAACCCTTAAAGACGAAAAAGGGTTTTTTCCGGGCCCCCCAACAGATGTCCCCACCCCCTCCAGGCCAATTTAATGGCCAACATTTCACAAATCCCCAAATTGGAAAAAATTTTCGTTCCCCAAGAAAGTCTTAAAAAAAAACCCCCCAATGTGACGGCCCCTTGCCTTTTTGGGACCCTTCGGGGCGGGAAACGCCCCCACCCCCGGAAGGGGGCATAAAACCTAAAGGGCTGAAGGGTCTCTCGGGAAATCCGGCCGCCCAAAGTGGTGCGGGGAAAACCAGCCTTCATTGGGAGAATGCCCCTGGGCAGACGGGGGGCCAACATTTGGGGTTGGGGGTTCTTCCTGGTAAAGACCCCACAAGGGAGCCCCCAAACCGTAAAAAAGGGTTGGGGGATAAATTGCCGGTAGAAAATTGGGCGAACCCAAAAAAAACCCTTTGAATCGCCCAAGACCGGCGGGTTCCGCGGCCACTGCTGGATCGCAGAGAGTTTCGCAGGGTCCATCCCGAAGACCTCGATCGGAGCCCATGGGAACCCCGGAAGGGAAAGGGTTTGGGCCCGGTGGGAAACGGCACTCTCCACTTTTTGCGTACAATTGGTTTGTCCCCCCCAAACACCAAAGGGCCTGGGGAACTTGTTTTTCCGAAAGGGGCCGAAAGTCAGGAGAAAAAATCAAAATTCAAAACAAAGGAAAACCCTACCTGGTGAAAAGCAAGTCCCAATACGTCATTGAACCCAACCCCCTGGAATACAGCTGGGGGGCGTTTTCATAGGCCCCAAAGGGGAAACACACGATATTTCAAAATCCCGTCCCGTTTTTGAATGCCACTTCCTTTTAAAAAAACCCCCTCGAATTCTGATGAGGGTTTTAGGCTCCTCGCAGATCTAAACCTTTGGGGAAGACTTGGGTCCACGGGGGCCGGGCGAAGAACTCGGGAAAAAAAAAGGGGAGAGGGGGACGAATTTTTCAAACCCGGATCTTGTTTAAAAACCCTCGTAATCGATCACGGGCGAAGTGAAAACCCTCTTTTTTTTTCCGAACAAAAAAAAAGCCGGCAACCCGGCGGTGGATAAAACTTTCGTATAATCCCTTTGCCAAATTTTTTTCCCGTATATAGGCCACATGGCCGGGTTTTCGGGGACAAGAGAGGGTAGACCCCCACCCCCCGTGGGGGACTGGTACCGGGGAGGAAAATTTTTAGGAAGTCAAAAAGACCGATGGGGCGGTTTAAACCTCTCACCGCCTCCCGATAATACATCTCCCCAAAATTCCCCGGACTTCCCGCTGGCAACCCTTTGAAAATTGACAGCCACTGGGGAGGAGAGATGGACAAAACCCGGGGTGGTGCCACAACAGAGATCCTGGCTTCCGATTTCCCCCCCAAGTACTTTTGCCCCTTCTCCATCCAAATGTTGGGGGGGGCGTTGAAGCCAGGGGAGGGCCCCCAAAAGGATCGCCGAAGAAACGCGGGCAGGGACGGGAAAACAATCCTCTCCGTGTAAAGGGCCCCAACAAAAGAAGCAACACGGGGCTGGTGAGGAACTGGATGGAGCACGAGGAGCTCCCCACTGAAAAGAAGGATACAACCCCTTTTCCCCGAGGGTCACCGGCAAAAAGGTAAAAGAGACCCAGGGAGCGTGTATTTAAAATTTTCCCGGGCGGAAACCGAGTCCAAGAAGGCTGACACCCCAAGAGATAGGGGCCAGGGATCCGTCGTTACCTCCCTGGCAACATCACGTGGAGAGGAGGGGTGGGGCAAACCAAAGGGGCGCCCCCTACAGCCCCTAAAGGTTTGGGCGTTTCCCGACCGGGTGAGGACGCCGGACAATTCCCAAAGGGAAAGGGGCCGGGGGTGGCCAGAGAGGGGGCCGAGATTCCCACCCTGCACGGGAAAAGTTCCGGGACCCCGACAAAGTGTGCCCCCTTCCCCCCCTTTCATGGGGGCCTTTACGGACAAAAGCGAGGGGGGTTTCGGAATCCTGGGAAAAACAGGAGCCAAACGAGGAAGGGCGGGGTTTTTTCCAAGTCCCGCCCTTACGGAGCCCTCTGTCGTTCCGGGGAAACGGCCCAAAGCAAACGATTTGGGAAGATGTAAGAAACCCCCCCCCCTCAAAAGACAAGGAAAACTCGGGGTTTCAAGGACGTCTTTTTCTTCTGCTCAGAGACCCCCTTTTTAAATTGGGGGAAAAGAGACCCGGGGTCATTTCCCAAAAGGGGCTCGGGGGCAGGGGGGCGGAATTTAACCCCCTATTCCCCTACGGAGGGGTTTCCCCCTTTGGGGTAGATTTAAAAGCGCTTCTCCCCCGGAAGATGCTCTTCAGGGTCCTCAAAAACGCTGGGGAATTCTGCGAGGAAGGGGCCCGTAGGCTGCGGTCACAGGATCCCTTTTCCCGGGCCCCAAAAAGGCGTTGCCCAGCTAGGGCCTTCCCGGAAAACAGGCTCACCCCGAAAGCCACCTTTGACCCTTTTATGGGGAAAATGGTCGGGCCCTCACTCCACGTGCATGGAGCAAATGCGTGATTAAACCCCCTACAGAGCTTCGAGTCCCCGCCCAAAAATTTGGGAGGGTTAAAAAGGGAAAGGGAAGCTTCGACCCACGGTGCCAGGGATTGGGGCCCGGGGGAAAAAGAAGTCACCCCCGGGGAGGAGCAGGTTTTCTGCCCGTTTGGGTGGGGGGCCCCGGGGTTTTGGGGCATCATGGGCGGGCAACTGACCCAGTTGCTGAGCTTGTTGCGCGATCTGCCTGCGACTGTTGGGCGACAAAGGTTTGTGAGATTTCCCCAAAACGGCAAGGCACCTTGGGGGGGATCCATGGCTGGATCAACGTAACGGCTGGGGAGTGGGTCCCCTGGACCACCGCAAGCGTTTATAGCTAACCCCCGCCAGGGAACGGGAACTAAGTAGCCCCCCGGTTTTCAAACCCAAACCCCCGCAAAAACGTGATGGACTTTTCCGGGGGCGTGGGGCTACCAGGTCGTCCCCCCCTGACGGACTGTTGCGATGGCGGCCCGGGGGCCCGCGGGTACAGATCGAGTCCCCATTTTCGTATCCCTGGGGCAGGCAAAAAGGCAGGGGAGGCGGGGAATGGTTTGTGGTCGGTTTGGGCAGGCAGGGAAGGGGCCCCCCCCCCCCCCCGGGAAACGGCAAAAGGGTTCCGGGGTCAGGAAAAAGTCCAAAAGGGGCGGTACAAAGGTAAAAAGGGGAAAAATATACTTCAAACGCTTTTTCCTTTGGGTCGGGGCAAACCAAAATCCACCCCGGAAAAGACGGGGGAGCGGGCCCTTAAATAGGGGAGGGGTCTACAGACAACCAATTTTTCCCAACACTGGCCCTTTAAAATTTTCGACAACGCGCCAGGCGCGCGCGCGCTAGGGAACGGGGACACCACCTGGGCCCGGGAGGGGGAAGGGAGACGGGACAGGAAAAGCGGCCGGGTAATTATTACCAGGGGGGACCCCCCCCTCGTCCCGCGGCCCCGCGGCGGCACCCGCCCCCCAGGCCCCGGGAGGGGAACCACGGGGCGCCCGCGGCCCGCGGCCGGGGAAACGGGGGGAAACCCCCTACAATATTATATAAAATATATAAAAATATATATATATATATATATTTTTGTGAGCCTTTTGGGGCTCTCCCTCGTGACCCCACGTGTTTTCCCGGCAGAGACAGAGCGTATTCCAGGGGTAAAAAAACAGGGCCTCTGTATTTTTATTCAGCAAACAGAAACCAAGGGAAGGGATGCACAAACAAAAAAAAACAAATGCCTGTCCGTCTGGGCTCTAGCTAACATAGACCAGCTAACTGACAGTCTGTAAGTTTTCCCTGCTGGTTTTCCAGCAGGTCTCCACCCAAGACTTAAAGGTTTTCAGGGGTTGTCACCACCATAGTCAGCTTACCTGCTGACTTATATACTCCCGGGAAATCCCGGAGTGGAGCCATGGGGAGTGAGCACCCACCCTGCTCTATGCTCACTCCCAATGAAAGGCCGACCCAGGAAATGGCTGAAAGCCATGCTAACATTAAACGTTAAACATATGTTGACAGTCTATACTGTCGACACCTATCTAATATTGGCCTTTCATTCCCCCAAGGCTCCTTACCTTGGGGGCTTGTGTCTGGGCATTTGAAGGAATATGCGAGGACCCTGGCCGGGATATAATACCATTATATACCCTTCCTGCTGTTGCCACCTTACAAAAATATATATTGTAGGAAGCTAGGAAGGCAAAAGGTGTGATCGTTGATTTGCTTCCTACCAATATATAAAATATATATTGTAAGGTGGCAACAGCAGGAAGGGTATATAATGGTAATATATCCCGGGCCAACCTCTAGTTGGTTACCTTGCTCCCACATTCCAGTTTCCCGGCTTACCAGCCCTATATAAGGCCAGCAGGCTCAACTAGAGGGGGGTGGTTCCCTACCTTGTCCAAAATGCTCAAAGGAGCGAGTGTTTGTATGAGAGCCAGAGCTGGGCCTTGCATTCCAGAGAGAGACTGAGACCTGCATACGGTTTTCCTTGCCCAGGGAACCAGAGTACGGTACTGTACTTATACTCATGACTGTGTTTTTTCGGATGTCTTCTGTTTGACTGGAGAAAGCCTGACGTTTATTTTTCATGTTCTGTGGATTGAATAAACAGACTGCTTCCGTTTGAGCTAATCCCTACTATATATATATATTGTAGGATGTAGCTCACAGTAGCCGCAGGGTAAGCAGACTGGCAGGCAATGGTTCAGGTATAACACAGGTGGTTTATTTTATCCACACAGCATCCACAGAAGGAAAGTCTTTTACAGTGGAAATCAAACAAAACAGCAGCTTACTTCAGCTTTAAACCAGTGCATATAAGTCCTCCGCCAGTGCTTGACGGTCTCACCCATTAGATGCTTGGGTAGTGGATCCAATCATCCTTGGAATAGCAGAGCCCACTGAACACCTCCAGCACAGAGCTCTTTCCTTCACAGACTGACTCACTCCTCAGTCTTGGAAACACACCCTGTCTCTCAGTAGCTCCAGGCTCTTACAGGCCTGGTAAAACCTGGACCTGGAGTGTGGGAATGACCGTCCCACCCATCTCTTCGGTCATTCCAGTAAAAGCCGGACCCGGATCAGCCGCTTAAGGCAGCTGTTATATACTAACAAATAGGTGTCAGCAACCTAGTGTTACTGACACCAAAAGACATTTTGGCTTTTACTTCACCGATGCCAGGGACATCGGCGACACATACCGTCCATCCACGATGGCACCTTGTGCCCTCTTACAATATATATATATATATATATATATATATATATATATATATATATATATATATATATATATATATATATATATATATAACAACAGACAATAGCAGCAATCCTTTTTAAATCAATCATGGAACAATATATGCGGTGGGTGCCAGTGGTGACTCTTCGATATAAAAAAGCCAATCGATATAAAAATCAAAAAAAATCCACGGCACTACAAAGAAATTCAAAAAAAGTAAATAATTTATTCACCCATGTTCACAGAGCAACGTTTCAGCTCCCTCCTGGAGCCTTTGTCAAGCAATAATGAAATGACAATACAGGATATATATATAGCATGAACAATTTGTCATTAGTGACATCATAGAAATCCATTGGATGTTATCAAGCATTGCACCAACACACATATTAACTTATTATAAACCTAATACAACTGTGATATAAACGGATACCTTAATCATAACAATCACATACATAGTGAATAATATAGTGTAGATATGTGAATGTGTTAATGCAATGAGGTAGGGAACATAGATAGACTCACGGAACACAGGCATCATAACCTCACGAGGAACGGCGTCCTACTATCCATAGTGCGCATGCCCGTACATACGATAATGATAGGAGAAGAGCCTGTCATAGCAACATGACGCTCGCTCACTAAACCATATCATTGCACATGCTCTATACTGGCATTTCCTAATCGCAGCTAACTTCTAGCAAATAGCGAGTGAAACGAGGAAAAAAGACACATATGGAGCAAAGCGGAGGCATAATCGGGGAAGGGGATGCACAGCGATGTCTCTCATTAATGAGAAACAAAGCTATACCACCTAAGGATGCACGGTGGATATCAGTCCAACTAAATGGAAAGAAACCATCGTGCCGCCTACAACCCCGAAGCCACCCGCTGGCACCCTCCAGCACCTAATAAACTCCAATAATTATCAAACACCTCACACATTGCATATGCTCATCACTTATCATAGTAAATCATTTTATGGTGTACTCCAACACCTAACATTTTAATAGAATTAAACAGAAATTCATAGCTGCATAAAGGAAAGTGGCATGTGCAAGAAAATCTGTAAGATCATATGTCCCGACCTCCTTATAAATATTCCCAAATAAATCTAAAAGAAAAAGAGAAAATAATTACTCGTCAATATAAAAACAAGTATTATATACAAAATCCATCATATATGGATGATGCATTACGAAGATAGATGGAAAAAAGAGGACCAGGTATATTTAATTTCATTTTGTCAGAGATAGCAAAATCCACATTTAATCCATTAGGTCTCAATGTTTTTAATATGAAAATCCACTGTAATTCTCGTTTTTGTAACATAGTCAATCTATCTCCACCACGTTTTGGCATAGGTATGTGATCAATGATCATGAACTTTAAATCATGTTCAGTGTGCCCTGCATCCAAAAAGTGTTTAGAAACAGGAAGATCCTGACACATTTTTCTAATACTGTGTCTATGATTGTTGAGCCGTGTACGCATATCGCATTTAGTTTCCCCCACATAGAGAAGATTGCAGGGGCACCAGAGAACGTAGATTACCCAGTCTGAACTGCATATTAGAAAAAATTTATACGATACTCAACGTGTGTAGAAGGATGAATAAAGCTACTGCCCCTCTGCATATACGAACAATTAACACATTTCAGACAAGGATAACTCCCACATCTGGATGCACTTGTAATTGTGGTTTGAAAAACCCTATTGGAGGGAACCAAGGATTTCACCAACTTATCCCTTAAATTCTGAGATCTCTGGTAAGAGGATAACGGGGGAAGCTGGAATTCAGTAATACCAGGATAGCAATTTTGTATAATAGACCAATGCTTATTAATGATTCTATTGATACTGTATTTAGAAACAAATACTACACGTTTTGATTGTTTTTTTGTTATGTTGTTGCAGGGCCTGTGGACGACTTACAGAGCGAACCTTTTCCACATGACTTTGTAATAATGCAGGCGGGTATCCTCTATCCTTAAAATTATTAACCATTTGATCAACAAAGTACTCAAACTTATGATCATCTTCCACTATCCTCCTTATCCTAAGCATTTGACTGTATGGGAGTGATTTCACCATAGCCCGTGGGTGAAAACTTGTATAGTGCAACAAATTGTTTTTGTCAGTGTGCTTGACATGTAATTCCGTGGTTAGACGGTTATCACAGATAAGAACCTTAGTTTAAAGAAATTGAACTGCCTTCTCAGAATGTACCAAGGTAAATTGTAAATCATTGTCAATAGAATTCAAGTACCCATGAAAATCTAAAAGTTCATCCATGGTACCCGTCCAAATGAGGAAGACGTCATCTATGTATCGCCACCATTGAAGGACTTTTTCCCACCATTTTGAAAAAGTGAGAGTGCCTCCATCAACTGTCCCAACCAGAGAGTGCCTCCATCAACTGTCCCAACCAGAGAGTGCCTCCATATACAGTACCTACAGGGACAAACCACCCACAGGGATCAGCTGTGATCTAACACTATGCTTTTCTTTTCCCTCATTATCGCTATCTCCACTCTCCTCACACTTACTGCTTATCCCCAAACTCCCTCGCTGGACAATGAACTCTACATCTCCCCCTGCATTCTACCCTCACACCTGTCTGCTGCCACCATCCTCTTCCCCACTATTAATGCCCTCCGTACCAAACAAACCCTGCCAAACTACAGTCTATCCTACTCCCACCTGCTCACCCTCTCACTGCTCCTTCTGGCTTCTGGGGACATATCCCCCAACCCAGGGCCCCCCCAGCACATTCCCACCATAGTCTCTGCCTCCTCGAACGGATTCCCCACTATAATTTCCGCCAATCCCTTCAACCTGATACACATCCCTCTGACCCCTGCTCCCCCTATCCCTCTCCTTGGAGCTCTCTGGAATGCACGGTCTGTATGTAATAAACTCTCATACATACATGACTTGTTCATCTCACGCAACTTACTCTTTCCCTTTGGGCTCACTGAAACCTGGCTGAACCCCTCTGACACTGTCTCCCCTGCCGCACTCTCTTTTAGCGTTCTCCAACATTCCCCCAACTCCTCCCCTGGTAACAACAGGAGGTGCCCTCCTC
>JAODAL010027021.1:0-55691 GCA_025379985.1 Phyllomedusa bahiana | reverse complement strand
GATAATAAAAATGGAGTTTTGCAGCTAACAAGAGCTGCATTTACTAAAAATTGAGTTTATCCAAATAAGTTCAGGCTCCCCAAATACCCAGGAAATTTCAATAGCAAATGTTAATAATAAAGATATTCCACTACCATGCTACACAAAGTTTGGGAACTTTACCCGTGTTCTTTATAGATAGAGCTGTCTCCCCCCCCCCCCCCCCCCCCCCCCCCGTCCCACCGCGGGAATTTACAGGGTTGAGCTCTTTAAAAATTCTCTGCAAACTAAAAAAATCTTCAAAACCTTTAAATCTAACTAAATTGGAAGGATCACAGAAAAGGAAAGGGGGTTTTCTCGTGCGAAATAGACTAATTTCGCTGAGCTGTTTGGCCAGGCAGAGCGCAGGCCCATCCTTATGAGACGCTGAAGACACTGAGCTGAAACAGAAACGCTTTTCTATGTAAAACGAGGTCATGGATTTTTCCAGCCAAAAATGCAACCATTCCACCCCAGTCTACCCCCACACACATCTCACCCTGCTCTATTCTGTAATTCATTTGCTGGCCCCCCAAAAATTACAGGAAGCGCCGAAAAGGCCGATTAAATGATGTGCAATTTTTTAAAACCCTTAATTATGCATATTGGAAATTTCGATCACCATAAAAACCTTCCCGATTAACTTTGCGAAAAACGAAAAACACTACCGTGGTTCAAGGCCCCAAGGGAAAGATTAAAATGAACCAAAGTTCAAGGGGGGACTGTTTTGGATGGGAACAAAAGGTTTAAAATTTGGGTGATTTTTTGTGTTTATTTTAATGTATTAATCAGTTAATACCTCACTGCTTTAATATGCACGTAAAGCTGCCGATAACCAATATTTTTAATGTGTTAGCAAAAGGCCGTATATAATTTTACTTGTAAAGGATAACTGTATAGAATTATTAGTATAATGTTATTCCACCACAAGAGGGTCTGTTTTTGAACCCCCAGATATGCCAAGAGACTGCCCCCTTAGATGTTTTCTTTTTTTCTAAAAAAAGAGAGAGGAGGGTAATTTAAGATGTAGATAAGAAGAGCCCATCAAGATGATTTATGTTGCTTAAGGAATGTGTACACCCCCAACCTGTTAAAACCTTGAGTGTGTGTAATAAACTTAGAAGAACTCTTTAGTCTGAGAATGTGTCAGGCTGGGATTTCTTTGGCACGTGCCAACTAATATACTAATTTGGTTCCCTGCTGGAAAGTAGAGCCCTTTTGTGGTTCCATCTACAACAAATCTATTGAGAATGTGTGAGATAGCTCAAAGCTACTCCAAAATTAATTAAAATAATACATCACTGGAAAAAAAGATTCATAGGCACTCCATTAACTACTCGAGTCTATACACCTCCATCTTGCAATTTTGTGTTATTAAGTTTGGAGTAGCTTTTGACCTGTCTGTATCGATTGATTTTGGAATATCTGACTAATCTTATATACAAAAAGAAAAAGCAGCACATCCAATAATAGATGATGCGGGGTGCAAGCAAAAAAAAGAAGTCAGGCAAAAAGACTTCAAAATTCAAATATTTAGAAGAGAAAATTTGCAGCACTCACATGGTAAAAGTGAAAAAAGTTTATTCCCACATGCTACAAACCGACGTTTCGGCTCTCTCACAGAGCCGTTTTCAAGGCACAATATGTCACTTGAAAACGGCTCTGTGAGAGGGCCGAAACGTCAGTTTGTAGCATGTGGGAATAAACACTATTTTTTCACTTTTACCATGTGAGTGCTGCGAATCTCTTATAAATAATGACTAATCTTATATGATATTTGTTGGCCATTTTTTGCCTTTCATAGTATTTATTGAGGACCTTTGTCCCTGCAATGCTTGTATTTAACTTTTTTCAGTTTGTTGATTAAGGTCATCTACGTTTTTTCTACAGGAATAGGTTGGAGAACAAGATTCCCCTTTCCTTGGCAGTAGCCCTGTTTAGGTAAGGTTTCTCTTGTAAAGACATTTATAGAGTAAGTGTAAGTTTGTTATTATATTCCTTTTTATCTTTTTTACATGTATGATTTAAAAGTTATGTTTTAACCTACAGTGGGGATTCACATCTCTCTCATGTTTCCCTGTAAAGTTATATATATAAAATTTATGTTTTCTTAACATCTAAACATCTTCATTTGGATTGTATTTAAAAATTTGAAAACCTCAAAAAATTATTTACTTTAATTTAGTAACTTTCAAGTAACAAACACCACACCAGATCCACACAGCAACCTATTGATGCTACCAACATATTCTAATGGAAAAGTAAAATAGGTATGGCACTCTATTATGATACTAATGGGTGCCGTTTGGAGGTTTCATGAAAACCAAATCATATAAGGAGAGTCTTTAGGAGCACAAGTAATATCCATGGCACTCTTTGTGAGATATGATGCCAATAAAGATTTGTTTTTAACAAACACTTTATTTATTTATTTTAAATTAAAAATTAAAATTAAAAATGCTTCAGAATTTCACAGAAGTTATCAAAACCATAATAGCCAAGTAAAAGAAATAAAGAGCATTGGAGTAACAAATTCAAGTCATATAATAATAATACAGAAATGTAAGGTCACATGAAAATCAGTAATTTAATCAATAACAACCATAACAACAACCACAATAACAACAACATCTTGTCACAAAGCTGCATAATTTGTGAATCATTAGAGTGTTTAAAGAGGAATCGAATTCTCTAGACAAGTCAGGAGAAGTTCAACCCAAGTTCCACCCATAGTGCGTGAGTCCACCTTGAACTTCCTCAAAGTACCTGCCAGGCTAGAAGAGCGGTACCATAAGGTAAGAACTAAAAGCTGCATTAGCTGTTATCTTTCTCTGTCCGAAAAGAAAGGACCAATAAAGTTTTACCATTTCCTAAAATAGCTTTCTGTCTGAGTTTCTTTTGTTCTGATCATTTCCAGTTTTTCCATTGTGCATAATGTTTTACTATCTGAATTATTTAATCAACCGATGGTATAGAGGGCACTAACCATTTAGATAGTAAGCATCTCTAGGCTGCTGATAGAATGATATGAATATCAATATTCTGGTTACAGATGCCAGGAGATAGATTATGAAAGAGAAGTTGTTGAGGCTGTATAGAGAGCAAAACTTTGGATCGATCAGTTCGACAATTCTTTCCCAAAAGGATTTTGCAAGACCTGTATGAAGAAAGGTGCATCGAAGCGCATTTTAGCATCTGTTTTTCAGTGTATAATGTGCCTGAATGTATGAAAGTGGTTTTTGTGCATCTAAAGTTTATCGCTCCTCGCCTGTGCGTTTGGCGCATTATGGAACTTAGGCGCATTAGTAATGCACCAAACATGTATA
The DNA here is from genome assembly GCA_025379985.1 of Phyllomedusa bahiana. Lineage (NCBI taxonomy): Eukaryota > Metazoa > Chordata > Amphibia > Anura > Hylidae > Phyllomedusa > Phyllomedusa bahiana. The sequence goes on along the minus strand of JAODAL010027021.1, from coordinate 52,347 downwards.
AAGGCTAGAAAAGTCATTAGAATAGTATGTCGGTGAATAGAAACTATGGTACTGATCTTACTTGGTAGACCACAGGTCCCAGCAAGACCTGTGGTGTGCTGGCTCTTGCTATATATAGAATAAAGGGTGAGAGCAACAAAAGTAAATTTCAAATTTAATGTAGTAAAAATTAAAAATGGTAAAATCTGAACAACATCATCAGTGGGTTATTTAATGTAAAACTAGTTTTAGATTCTATTAAATTTAAATGCATACTATAGGAGATATTTTTGGGATATTATATTAATTTTATGATAAAATTTTTTATTAAATATAAATAATTAAATTTTATATAGTTTGATCATTATTATAAATTACTTTTTATTATTGTACTTTTGTAAGTTGAGAAAAAAGGGCCATTTTTTTCCCTAACAGGAAATCTAGCTCCAATTTGACTCCTCGGGCTCAGGCAGACCACATTGAAATAGATTTGCCTGTTCGAGCAGTAATGTGCCTAGTTTTGCCGAACCACATTCATAGATGTGTCTAATATTATGAGTGTGGTGCGTCACACCCTTAGAACGCCCCCAGTATACACCCTCATGTTAGGCGCATTAAAAAGTGTCGAGTCTTTGGAACTATGAACCTAATACATTCATTAGGCGGATTAGACATCATAGCCGGCTCACATAGGCGCATTTTATGCCAGAAAAGAGTGAAAAACCCGATCATACATGTCTCCCTTAGTGAATGGACAGCTCCAGATACTATGGGTCAGGTCCGTGAAAGGCAAGATGCAATTCAGGCAAACTGAAATATAGTCAGGGAAAGAGGGATAAGAGAGTATAGTAAACTCAAAGATTGCATAATGGACTAATCTATTTTTCACTAATTACGGCTTTCTGTATTCTAATCCAACCTTCCAGTATAGATTGATTTATATCTATATCTGGGAATATGGAATCCCACTTGGAAAATAAAGGACTAGAAGAGTTTCCATTTAAAGGATCCCTTAAACCTGCATAAAGAAAGAACAATGGATAATAAACATTATGCGATGACAGGAAGGAATCAAAGGAGTCAAGAATAATAAAAGCAGCCACATCTTGTATTCTTGATTTGCAAAAGTTGATTGTAATCCAAGAAATGCATAGGAGGAATTCCAAAGTTTGAATAGATGTCCTCAAATGTGAAGAAACTTTTGTCCTGATCGTTTATCAGATGACTGATTTGGTAAAAAGATTATTTTATTTGAATTTTAACGATGGATTTGAGCTCCACATGCATATAAATGAAAATAGAATTGTGACAAGTGGTGATGTTTCGGTTGGATGACCTTATTTGTACTTAGTCAATGTCTCATGTAGTAGATGATCCTCCAAGGAGTGACTACTTAGATGCAGGACTCCTGCCATACTGCTTAGTGCTTGGAGGATAATCTACTACATGAGACATTGACTAAGTATGAATAAGGTCATCTGACCGAAATGTCACCATGTGTTACAATTCTATTTTCATTTATAAGCATTTGGCGCTCACATCTATTGATAAAATAAAATAAAAATTATTGGCATCATATCTCACAAGAAGCTCCATTGATAAAACCAACATATCATTAAAGTAAAGTAAAAAGCAAAGAAAATAACAGCAGCAACATCCTTCTTTATAAAAGTTGTCTTTTATTGTGCACAAATCAAGACAAAAAAATGAAGACTTTTAAAAGGAAGGATGCTGCTGCTATTTTCTTAGTTTTTTACTTTATTTAATGACCTACACATATTCTAAATTAACTTAGCACATATGAATGTTATGCCCTGGTGAGGTCAATGAATAATATGCTATTCAAAAGTTCACATTTCATTTAAAAAAAAAAACATTATTCTTATTGTTGATAAGGTAAGTGCTTTGACAGTACTACCCTGAAATGGAAAATTAGGGCGATAAAAAAAGGGATTCGATTTTAAAATAATAATAACAAACATGGAAGCTCATCTAATCTTTATTTTGCAGTTTTGAGCTTGGTACTTCTGAGCACTCATGATGGCACCACACTGCCATAACCTTCCACCAGTGATTTACTTATCCCATTCTTGCGGTAAAAGTCCAAGCGAACTAACCCAATCCTAACATGTTCTCGGTTTACATGGTCCACTTGGCGTTGAAGGTGTCTTCCATATTCAGAAGAGCTTAGAACTGGCACAGGACGAGCAGCTTCCTATAGAATAATAGAATTGTATGATGTCAGACGTTTCACTTACACAAACATAAGTTTGACTCAATAGTGTATAATTTTTTCTCTTAGTTGCAAAACGATGGTATGACACACAACCAGATGCAACCTAAGTAAAAAAAATCACCATCCTCTTCTTTATGATACAATGGAGGCCAAGTCAGTCGGCGTTTTTTTTAGTAAAATGGATCTTAAGTTGTTGTGTTCATGTTATAAATAGAACAGAAAAAACAAGGAACATTTTGTTGCTGCTTGATGTAGAACAGAGACTTTTATCCAGTTTAATAGAATTTATTTTAAGCCACGCATTTCAGCATTGAACAGGAGCCCTCCTCAGGCCCTAATAGAGATATATATACAATAGCAAGCATAGATACACAAAGAAGGAGGTGAAATTGTAAGGATTCGGTGGATTCGCTGGACCACCGCAAGCGATGATAGTTAAGCCACGCCAGGGAGCGGAGTCTAAGTAGCCCCCGGTATTCACCAGAGCCCACCGCAAAGCGGGATGGACTTGCTGCGGCGTGAGGCTACCAGGTCGCTACCCCCGACGTGACTTGCTTGCGATGGCGGCCGGGGTAATGCGTGGTACAGAATCGTAATCCAGAGACGTAGTCGGGGACAGGCAGAAGGTCAGGGCAGGCGGCAGAGGTTCGTGGTCAGAGACAGGCAGACGGTCAGGGCAGGCAGCAAACAGGCAAGGTCAGGAAACGTAGCGGAACGGACTGGTACACGGGTAATCAGACAGGACTTCCAACACTCTCAAAACTAGGCAACGCACACCAACAATCTGGCAGAGAGTGCTGGGGGCGTATTCCTTATATAGGACCAGCGGCTGACAATTGACTAATTAACCAGTGCACTGGCCCTTTAAATCCAGACCAGCCATCGCGCGCGCCCTAGGCAGCAGGTATGCACGCGGCGGCCGAGACAGGCAGGAGCAGCGTACACAGGAGCGTGGACGGGTAAGTGAGCCGGGACCCGGGCAGCAGGGGGATTTTTGCGGGCAGCTGCGGAACCCGCGCCGGACCCCCTGCGGGCAGGGGGGAAGCCGCAGGGGGCAACGGCACCCGCGCCAGCCCCCATGACAGAAATTAATAAAAAGGGGGTCAAAGGTTATCAAATTACATGGGTCACTAAAGGTTATTGATAAATTCAAAATATTAAAGAATAGCACAAAACAATATAAAAAAATATTGTTTAGTATGTATTATACTTTAATATTTTGAACTTATCAGTAACTTTTAGTAAAGCATTTGACTTGATAACTTTTGACTCCCTTTTTAGTAATTTTCCTCATTTTTGTCTATATATGTTTGGTATTGTGTATATATCTCTATTATAGCCTGAGGGAGGCATCTGTTCATTGCTTAAATAATAGCCTAAAATAACTTTTATTAAAGCAGATACAATCTGCTGTCCTCCATTCAACAGTGGGGAAATTTTCCCTGTTTTTTCCATCCTCTTGATGTATCTGCAGCGGCTGCCTTTGTTGTTTGATTGGCCCTAGGAGAAGCAGCTGGATTAAAACTTCTTAAGGGGGTGTTCCGACACTACTAAATGCTTGTTAGCCCATCGGGGCTTGATGAGAAATAGAAAAAAAGAAAAATACAGACCGCTGTGGTCTGTGAATGGCTACACCTGTCACTTAAAGGATGAATGGGCAAGTCTACTGCCAGGATCACTGGAACGACCACAGCAACCGAACATGCCCGTCATGCCCTGGTGGACTAACAAGCATTCTATAACTTAGGAACAACCATTTAAGCTACTATACCTTGTTGTTATATGCACATCTCTACCAGGTGAGCAGTGTGAGCTTTCTACGTATTCTCTCTCATGTCTAGAGGTCTCTGACTTATATAGTTCCATCGTTTCCACAAACGTTTTAGTCTTGGGGATTTCTTTTGCTTATTCTTTAAATCAATGTTATACACATTGGGGGAGTTTGCCTAGATTTCTGCTAAATTTACGGCATAAATTATACCAGTAAGCGTCAGACTTCAGTCTTATCAAATGGAAGGGAATAAAAAAGGAAATCACTAATTTTTGCAAAAACATATGCAACTTTTGTACACCAGAAAACTGTACACAGGCACTAGGCAATATTATCTTAATTAAAGGGGTTGTCTCATTACATCGATTCATCTTACCTCAGTCCTGTTTTCTTGGTTTCATTTTGAATTCAGGGGAGTGTTTACTGGCTTCTACTAGGCTGCAGTAGAAGCCAGGTCTGTAGCTAGAGCGACCAGTGCTGGCAGCCTATCAGGAGAGAGTAAACAGGTCTGTAGCTATAGCGACCTGAGAAGCTGATACAGTCCATACAAGAGGGGATATCTAGGAATAGGTAGGACAATGTTAATGGACACATCTTGCAAAGTGACTTGTTTTTGCAAGATCTTTAACATAAAAAGCAATCCTTGTAGTGAGATAACCCCTTTAAGGTGCAGTTTATGTTCAGCACTATGGGGTAAAATAGGGTAAGGATAATACTATTCTATCTAAGCCATGATCTAGGAGGGCTGAAATCCACACAGGGATTAGCTGCAGCATTGTAATATTAGTTTTGGAAAAGTTAAATACATTAAAAAAAAATATCCATTTTGCATATCTAATCTGAAGAGTGCTGTTAATTAGGAAGCATTCCTAAGCCTTATAAAGGCTGAAGTTGAATTAAGGGAAGAGATGGATGGATTTCCCAATATCTAACTTTACAACATGTGGTAGAGCTACAGCAGAGGGATACAAAGGTGAAAGGTCTGAACTGGAGATCAGACCTGTGGTCACTAAGGCCACATTCAGACTTTTTTGCTATTCACATGATAATCAGAAAAAATCTTTGTCTCCATCAATCTCATACACATCATTTCTTATTTTAGTTATTTCAAGATAAGCTACCAGACATCTTTTAAACTCTTGACAAATATATCATCATAGCTCATTGTTGCAGTATTACATGGATTCACTGCTCTTAAAGTAACCAGTTCTATGATGCTGGTTAAACTTTATTTCATATATATTGGATGGTGCCTATTTACAGGTCTGGATGTAAAAAAAAAAATCAGATAGCTCCTGTATTGATCTTTAAGATACACTGTAATCAGGCTATGTCTACATGGCATTGCACAAAAAACTCACTGAAAAACAAATCCTAAAAACGTTCATAAAACTAATCCAGTGCCTGTCAAAAGCTGCTGGAAATATGACCGGTTTTTGGTGCATTTTGCATTTTTTTTTAACTTTTTTTGCTCAAATGCACAGCATTATAATTGCTATTGATTTCTGCAAAAAAATTTTGCCGTTTTACATAGACTTCAACAGTAAATGTTCTGACCTGCTCTGTCATATTTTGCAAAAAATGACCAGCAGCAAAAATGAGCAGAAAAAAAAACATTCTCTGGAGACTACAGTCTATAGGACCTGTTTCCAGTCATTTTTTTCAGCAGTTTTAGAAAACGAAAAACGCTGAAAAAACAACTGAACAGGTGTGCACTGGAGACATAGCCTTACAAGGATGCTCTTATCTTGCAACTTTAATCTCATTTTGCTCTTACTTGTCTTGCTAACAGATACCTAGCATTGGTTTCTTCAGATCAGTTTGCGGTCTATAGCAGTCCAAAAGATATGTTTAATGTCATTTCTGTAGCACCTCACCATTAAGTTTTTAATAAAATTTGTCTTTCCATCCTTAGGGTCTGTCCAAAGAACAAGCATTTCCAGTTGGAAATCCACGCGGATTCGGAAGACTGTCAAAAACCAACAGTAAACCATCCCCATAGACTTAAATTGTAAATCTGCATTGTAGTCCACACAACTTGGATTTTCTAAGGTCAAAACCATCTGGGTTTTTTTCAAAAAACTTAGAACAAGCTCAATCTTCCGGCGTATGTCACTTGGAAAATGGTAGGGAAACATCTCTCCTTATGGAGAGACTCATTGCCTCCCACCAGTCAAGCCAATATCGCTCTGCTCTACACTGATGAGGGGCAAAACCCCGAAACGCGTATGTAGATGAGCAATATTGGCTTGACAATTATTCCTTTTTGCTTCTCAAAGATTCAGTGAATCAGAAGTAAATTGAGGATTTGTTACAACCTATAGAGGGCGCAGTGAGCTTTCCAGCTCCTTTCCCATAATGCCTTGTGATATTGGAAAATGGTAGAAATTTAGTATAAAAGTCAGTGGAATGGCATGAAAAACAACCAGAAAGCTTTGTGTGCGGATTTTGGTGGAGATCCACATTGAAAAACGTAATAGTGCTTTACGTTGCAAAACTAAATTATAAAACTATGTCAAAAAATTAAAACAGAATTAAAAATAGTCGGGTTCTCTTGTGTAAAATAGTGTTCAGAATCTGATGTATATTTTGTTCTCTGTCGTGTGAACACTGTCGGGCGACATGTATGAATGTTGGCGCTGACAGGCCAGTTCTAAATAGCTTTAAAGTAGTGTAGAATGCGCCAGAATGTATGAACCTGTTCTTCTGCAGGTCAAACATACAGGCGCATTGTAATGCCAATATATCAAGTCTGGCTCAGGCAGACCACCTTTAACTTGATCTGTCCTATCTATACTGCGCCTATATTTGGTGTCAAAGAATCATAAATGTGTCTTGTGGTGAGACATTTCCACAGAACACCCCTAATCTTTGACGCATGAAAAAGTCTATACACAATGCATTAGGGTGTACAAAGATGTAAATTTTACTACTTCCTGCCTGGGACAGGAAGCAGTAAAACAAAAAACATGGCGCCGATGAAAGCCTTCATGACGCTTCCAGCTGCCATGTTAAGCTATCTGGGCCCCGCAATCTCGCCACGGGGGCGCCCGATCACAGTGAGAAATGGTGCACAGCGATCCCGCTACAAAACCCCTTACCGACACTGGGATGTAGGTTTACGTCCAGTGTCCTTAAAGGGTTAAACAGCATGGAATGGACCCGGCTCTATTATCTGCTGTTACCAGCGGATGTTAGCTGCAGTTAGTAGCTGATACCCGCCGCCAATGTAGTGGAACTGCAGAGTAGCCAATTTACGTCCAGTGTCGCTAAGAGGTCAAAGAAGTTCAAAAGAGACCCGGATGCATTTCTGAAGTGCAAGTAAAGAACAAGTTATAGTGAATTACCCAATAAAACATAACATTTATTAAATACATATTAAAAGATTTCCCTTGTTTTATATACTAGCACCCGGTAAAGATTATAATAATTTTGCAGTGATCTGTGAACAAGTTATAGTGACTAGAATTTTGGAGTAGAGATGTTGATCCAGGGATTTATTCCAAGTGCCAGATTGGAGTGAGAATTGGCTTTTACCTTATGTTTCTTTTGCCTTCTTCTGGATCAACAATGTAGTATAATAAAGCTGAACTGTCTATTTTCAGTCTTACGAACTGTGTGACAATATACAGTCTTGGGATTGCATGAGAATGGATTTGGGTGACAGCTTTTTGCAATACATGCATGTGTATAGCCAGTTGTAAAATTAAAAATGATTTAGAAACACCATACCTAGTGCACATCTGTTTTGTAGAAATGAGAGTCTATTTGGAAGTATTTTTGATAATACCAGGAAAAGGGGAGGCATCACTTTATGGTCTGCTTCAACTAGCAGAAAGACTAAAATCTTAAATGCAACCAGTACTTTCATGTAAATAGGACATCAAAGAAAGGAAAAGTACATACCCTAGGCTTTGTAAAATCTGCATATTGTGCATTTATATTCATTTTGATATGTATTCATTTAATTTCCCTTGACTAAAAATCTGCTGCCCTCAATAGTCTATTGTTTCATTTCTTTTTACAATGCTAATTATTACCTCAGTGTAAAGATCCAGGCCGTTGAGGTTTGCATACTTTCTGTCATCTCTGTGAAGTTTTTCATTATAGCCTTGCGACCTCTTGAATATGGAATCGTATGCAGAAATATATTCTTCCTTTGAATAGGAAACAGACATTCTAGTATTCATGAAAGATTCATGGTAGTATGTTTAAGGTATGCCACAATGCACATGATGCATTAATGCATGAATTAATAAAAAAGAAAAAAGTTCTATGAAGTTTCTAAGCATAAAAAATTTAGATACTCTCCACCAAATATTACAATACAAAACTTAAAATAGATATTGCATACACAAAATTAATATAAAGATATGTATACATAAATTCATATTTATACAGTATAAATATATACAGTATATAAACATATATACAAATATATACATATATACATACACACAAATATACATGTATCTATCTACATATATCTTTATATATATATATTATATATATATATATATATATTTATATATATATTAGTATATTATATATATATATATACACTCACCGGAAACTTTATTAGGTACACCATGCTAGTAACGGGTTGGACCCCCTTTTGCCTTCAGAACTGCCTCAATTCTTCGTGGCATAGATTCCACAAGGTGTTGCAACGATGCTCAATTGGTACCAAGGGGCCCAAAGAGTGCCAAGAAAATATTCCCCACACCTTGACACCACCACCACCAGCCTGAACCGTTGATACAAGGCAGGATGGATCCATGCTTTCATGTTGTTGACGCCAAATTCTGACCTTACCATCCGAATGTCGCAGCAGAAATCGAGACTCATCAGACCAGGCAACGTTTTTCCAATCTTCTACTGTCCAATTTCGATGAGCTTGGGCAAATTGGAGCCTCAGTTTCCTGTTCTTAGCTGAAAGGAGTGGCACCCGGTGTGGTCTTCTGCTGCTGTAGCCATCTGCCTCAAAGTTCGCCGTACTGTGCGTTCAGAGATGCTCTTCTGCCTACCTTGGTTGTAACGGGTGGCTATTTGAGTCACTGTTGCCTTTCTATCAGCTCGAACCAGTCTGCCCATTCTCCTTTGACCTCTGGCATCAACAAGACATTTCCGCCACAGGACTGCCGCTCACTGGATGTTTTTTCTTTTTCGGGGCCATTCTCTGTAAACCCTAGAGATGGTTGTGCGTGAAAATTCCCAGGAGATCAGCAGTTTCTGAAATACTCAGGCCAGCCCTTCTGGCACCAACAACCAGCCCCGTCAAAGGCACTCAAATCACCTTTCTTCCCATACTGTATGCTCGGTTTGAACTGCAGGAGAGTGTATTGTCCATGTCTACATGCCTAAATTCAGTGAGTTGCCACGATGTGGTTGGCTGATTAGAAATTAAGTGTTAACGAGCAGTTGGACAGGTGTACCTAATAAAGTGGCCGGTGAGTGTGTGTATATATATATATATAGATATATATATATATATATATATATATATATATATATATATCATATCATTCTCCACTTTGTTGTCCAAAAAACGCCGAAATACCTGGACAAAAAATGTTCATTCACTTTTTTCTCGGTTTTCATTGACTTCAATGTTAATTTTCTGTCTAGAAGCCGAGCAGAAGAATGAACATGTTTTTCGGACCGCTGTCAGTGTGAAAAACCATCTGGGAGAAAATCCGTTCAGTGGGGACTGCTGAGCGGATTTTCTATTAAAGTCTATGGGGAGTGTTGCTTGTCGGTTTTCAGACAGTTTCTAAAACCGCAATCTGTCTGAAAAACCAACCAAAAAACATACCTTGGAGACAAGCTTTCAAACATCATAACATCAATTCTGTGTTGGACATGTCTTGAAAATGGGGAATATTTCCAGTTTACAGTGATATGAATTCTGATGGACCTAATAAAGACTTCATAAAGGATGAGGAGTACAAATGTGTGGTTCCTTTTCAGCCATCTCATTTTAACGGACTATGTTGGTCTAAACTAAATTTGACATGGAGAAGAACATTACCTTCTTCTGCTTGGGTGTCACATCTTTCTATGCCTGTCTCTATTTCAAAGATAGTTTTCTCTGAAACTCCACTGTTTCAAAATAAATTATACTTTACGTAGATTGACACATTCCCTGAAAGGTCAGGACTGTGACGCGGCCATTTCCAAACACAAACCTTTTTAACTGTTTACTAAATACTTGTATGCTGTGGGTCACTGTCTTGCTGCATTATCCATTGTTTCTTCCTTTTAAGGTCCTGGATTGTTGCCTTTTCCATTCTCTTGTACAATTGTCTCATACACCTTTAAAATAATTGTTTCTTCAATTACTGCAAAGTGCCAAGGCACTAAGGCAGTAAAAGTAGCGCTGAGGGCCCTGTAATACCAAGTGGCTGTGCGGCCAACGAGAGGCAGCGGTGCGATGAGCTAACTACATAGCGCCGCTGCCCCGCCCGCACAGTCGTCATAGGCCAGCGGTGGCGAACCTATGGCATGCGTGCCGGAAGTGGCACCCAGGGCCACCTCTGCTGGCACGCATGCCATTCTGGCCACCGCTGCCTTCCTGCACTGTCACCTGGACACCGCACCAGCAGGGCTCGGCGTCCGGGTCACAGGGTCGGACCTGGTGCCTCCGGCAGGCCCCAGGTCTAACATTGTGCGAGTCGGGACCCGCTGTGAACCCTCAGCACAGAGGGTGCGCACGGGCCCGTGCGCTCAGCTCGGCAGCGACGCAATGTAATTACATCATCGCGCCGCTGCCTGTCCTAGGTCGCACAGACCGTCATAGGCTGTGCGCCCGTGGAGCTGACGGCGGAACGTCCCAACGCGAGGAGAGAAGATAGAAGAGGAGTGCGCGGCTGGGACAGAGGTAAGTACATTAGTGTTCTTATTTTATTTGTGTAATATATATACAGGCTGGGGGAGCGTGCAGGCTATATACAGGCTGGGGGAGCGTGCAGGCTATAAACAGGCTGGGGGTGAGTTCTGTCTATATACAGGCTGGTGGAGAGCTGCTATATACAGGCTGGGGGAGCGGGCAGGCTATATACAGGCTGGGGGAGCGGGCAGGCTATATACAGGCTGGGGGAGCGGGCAGGCTATATACAGGCTGGGGGAGCGGGCAGGCTATATACAGGCTGGGGGAGCGGGCAGGCTATATACAGGCTGGGGGAGAGCTGCTATATACAGGCTGGGGGAGCGTGCAGGCTATATACAGGCTGGGGAAGAGATGCTATATACAGGCTGGAGGAGCTGCTATATACAGGCTGGGGAGCTGCTATATACAGGCTAGTGGAGCTGCTATATACAGGCAGGGGAGCTGCTATATACAGGCTGGGGGAGCTGCGATATACAGGCTGGAGGAGCTGCTATATACAGGCTGGTGGGGAGAGATGCTATATACAGGCTGGGGGGGAGAGATGCTATATACAGGCTGGGGGGAGAGATGCTATATACAGGCTGGTGGGGAAAGCTGCAATATACAGGCTGGTGGCGAGGGCTGGCTATATACAGACTGGGGGGACAGGCTATATACAGGCTGGTTGAGCCCATTTATATACTGCTGTGGGTAGCTGGCTATATACTGCTGTGGGGAGAGCTGGCTATATACTGCTGTGGGGAGAGCTGGCTATATACTGGCTGGTGGGAAGAACTATCTGTATACTGGCTGGTGGGGAGAACTATCTGTATACTGGCTTGTGGGGAGCGCTATCTGTATACTGGCTGGTGGGAAGAGCTGTCTGTATACTGGCTGGTGGGGAGTAGCTATCTGTATACTGGCTGATGGGGAGAGCTACTCATATACTGGCTGATGGGGAGAGCTATCTGTATACTGGCTGGTGGGGAGAGCTATCTGTATACTGGCTCAGTGGGAGAGCTATCCGTAATACTGGTGGTGGGGAGAGCTATCTATCTGTATACTGGCTGGTGGGGAGAGCTATCTATCTGTATACTGGCTGGTGGGGAGAGCTATCTATCTGTATACTGGCTGGTGGGGAGAGCTATCTATCTGTATACTGGCTGTGGGGAGAGCTATCTATCTGTATACTGGCTGGTGGGGAGAGCTATCTATCTGTATACTGCCTGTGGGGACATATATCTATATACCTATCTGCCTGAGGGGACCTATATTTATATACCTGCCTAATTGAGGGGACCTATACACCCACCTAACTTAGGGAACTTATATACCTATAAGTAAGGAGTTGCTGGAAAAGTGAGGATTCTAAGATATTTGTGTCTAAATCTGCAGGGATGAGTATTGGCCGGGAGCAATCAGCATGAAGGTGTGAACCAGATGGAGAAGAAACCGGAATGTGAACGACTTACTGGAGAAACGTCACATGTGAGTCACTAAATGTGCCTGAAATGTAATCTCTTATATGTGTGCAAAGTGTAATGGTTTATATTCAGTAATGGTGTGGCGGTATTATTCAGTCACTATGTGGTGACGAGATGTGTCGGTATTATTCAGTCACTATGTGGTGGTGATACGTAGTGGTATTATTCAGTCACTATGTGGTGGTGGTGTTGTGGTATTATTCAGTCACTATGTGGTGGTGGTGGTGTTGTGGTATTATTCAGTCACTATGTGGTGGTGGTGTTGTGGTATTATTCAGTCACTATGTGGTGGTGGTGTTGTGGTATTATTCAGTCACTATGTGGTGGTGGTGTTGTGGTATTATTCAGTCACTATGTGGTGGTGTTGTGGTATTATTCAGTCACTATGTGGTGGTGTTGTGGTATTATTCAGTCACTATGTGGTGGTGGTGGTGTTGTGGTATTATTCAGTCACTATGTGGTGGTGGTGTTGTGGTATTATTCAGTCACTATGTGGTGGTGTTGTGGTATTATTCAGTCACTATGTGGTGGTGGTGGTGTTGTGGTATTATTCAGTCACTATGTGGTGGTGGTGTTGTGGTATTATTCAGTCACTATGTGGTGGTGATATGTGGTCGTGGTGTTGTGGTATTATTCAGTCAACTGTCTGCTGACCACCTGTGTACACTATCTAACACTATATGGTCACTGTACAGTGGAAGTATGGCAGAGGGATGGGCTAAGCGGCTGTCACATCCCTCGTATTGTTGTGCGGCCCCGCTTCCCAGCGTCACCTCCCTGCTTCGGCGGCACTTTGCGGTACCTAAGGTATTTTTCGGTCGCAGTTTCGGCACTCGGTCTCAAAAAGGTTCGCCATCACTGTCATAGGCAGTGCGGTTGAGGAGCTGCCGGAGGAATGTCCTGGCATTGGCGGCGTGATGACGACACGCCGCCAGTGTCAGGCAGAAGAGGAAGGCGTGCGGATGGGGGAGGTAAGGTGAGTAGTATTATTATTTTTAAAGTCTGTTACCTGCCTGAGTGGACCTAAATCTATCTATATAACTGGAGGAGGGAACATATATCTATCTAAATGCCTCTTGGGACCTATATCTATCTATATACCTGCCTGTGGGTACCTATATCTATATACCTGCCTGAGGGGTCATATATCTATATACCTGCCTGTGGGGACCTATATCTATCTATATACATGCCTAAGGGGACATATATCTATATACCTGCCTGTGGGGACCTATATCCCTCTATATACCTGCCTGTGGGGTCATATATATATATACCTGCCTGTGGGGAGCTATATCTATCTATATACATGCTTGTGGGGACATACCTATATACCTGACTGAGTGGATATATATCTATATTCCTGCCTGACTTATGGGGACCTATATATACCTGTCTGACTGAGGGGACATATCTATATATCCGCCTGAGGAGACCTATAGTGCTTCCTGATGATCTAATGAGGTGAGCTACCTAACTGAGGGGACTTATGTACCTATAAGTATGGAGTTGCTGGAAAAGTGAGGATTCTAATATATTAGTCCAAATCTGGAGGGATGAGTGTTGGCCGGGAGAAGTCAGCGTGGTGGTGTGGACGGGATGGAAAAGAAAAGGGAACGTGAACGACTCATCGGAGAAATGTCACCTGTTAGTCATTAAATGTACCTGAACTGTAACCACCTATATGTATGCAAAGTGTAATGGTTTAAATTCAGTAATCGTGTGGTGGTATTATTCAGTCATTATGTGGTGGTGATATGTGGCGGTATTATTCACTCATTATGTGGTGGTGATATGTGGCGGTATTATTTAGTCACTATGTGGTGGTGATATGTGGCGGTATTCAGTCATTATGTTGTGGTGATATGTGCCGGTATTATTCAGTCATTATGTGGTGGTGATATGTGGCGGTATTATTCAGTCATTATGTGGCAGTAGTCAGTCATTATGTGGTGGTGATATGTGGCGGTATTATTCAGACATTATGTGGTGGTGATATGTGGCGGTATTATTCAGTCACTATGTGGTGGTGATATGTGGCGGTGTTATTCAGTCACTATGTGGTGGTGATATATGACTATTATTCAGTCACTGTGGTGGTGATATATGACTATTATTCAGTCACTATGTGGTGGTGATATGTGGCAGTATTATTCAGTCATTATGTGGCAGTAGTCAGTCATTATGTGATGGTATTATTCAGTCACTTTGTGGTGGTGATATATGGTCATGATGTGGCAGTATTTGGTCTTAGTATGATTATAGTTAATTTTAGCCTTGGGATTTTGGTTTTATGTAGCGGTGTTATTTGGTAACTGTACGATCATTATTTAGTGTTTTTATACTCAGTACTTTGTGTATAGATTTCAATATATTTTTATCTATATAAAATGCATCATTCTGGGAGGGACATATATCTTTAGACCTTTTATATTTACCACCCGCTGTCCTGCTGCAATTAGGTGAGGGAGACTCCATCTTGATTACCGATTACGAGAGATGCGAGACCGGGTGGGGAACCATCCAGGTGGTGGAGACAGCGAGGCAAAGTGGGCCCCTAAAATCAACTCCTCTGGTGGGCCCTAGGCAACCCAGTCCGACACTGTGTCAGAGAGGTGGCAGGCCCCTCACCGGGAGGGGCAGTGGCACAAATGTTCCTAGAGCAGGCACAGGTTGCAGCACAGTAAGGGGACGTCACAGCAGGGGTCACTCAGCGAGGCCAGAGCTACCGGTATCATCAAGCCAATGGTTCTTGAATGGTTGCTAGGTCATCCACTTCCTCACAGATGACATCTGACAACCCCAGCAAAGAGTTGGTGGGTTCGTCAGACACAACCCTTAATTGGCATGGCCCGGGAGCAGGTCAGGGGCCCTCATCAGTCCTCAACCCGCCTCTGCCCCATTTGGTTCCCTCAGCCAGAGAACTACTATGTGCTGTGGGCTCTGCGCCACTATACAGCGAGGACGAACTATTTGAGGACGGTGAACAGCTACTGAGCAGCAAAGAGGTGGGGCAGACATCCGCTGCTTATTGCAGTAGGCGGGCAAGTAGTGATGAGAAGAGTGGCATGGGAGGTTATGTTGTGAGCGGTCAGGCTCTGTAAACTGAGATCGTTGAGGAGGACAGCAGTGATGGGCAAACAGATGACGATGTAGCCGATCACACTTAGGAGCTGGGTGAAGCAAGGGCTTCATCATCATCGTAGGGAGAAGAGAGCGTCAGCTTGCGCGTTAGGCCGCGGCGCAGCAAGGAAGTCGGTAGTGTGGCCAGGAGTCAGCAGGATGGCAGCAGTGCAAGGTCGGGAGCCAAACGACCACGGGGTAGACCACCCACTTCGCAGGTCTAAGAAAGTAGCGTCGCAGGGGCTCACCGAGGCAGCAGCGGTAGTAGTCAGTCAGTGCGGAGTGTTGGTAAAATCACCTAATCGTCGGTGTGGCAGTTTTTTGCCAAGACACCGGAGGAGCCGAACATGTGTATATGTAGAATCTGTGGGCAGAAAGTGAAGCATGGCCAGGGACCTAATATTGGCACCACGGCCCTGCATCAACACATGCAGCATCACCATCCAGTGGCCTGGGAGAAACGTGTCTCAGATGTGGTGGTCCATTCTGCCGCAGCAACAGCAGCACCCAGTGGCACGCATCACATTTCAGGCAGTCAAGACTCCACCACCTCTGCCAACGGGAGCTGACTGTCTTTCCCATCATCTACCGGTCCACATGCTTCTGCTCCTTGCCACTTATGGTGATGGATTACTGACCAATTGAAAGCGGAGAAGCCGTAAGACCAGTATGACATGGTCCTTTGTTTGCATCAGGACTGTCTGATGATTAGGTAGCCAAAAGCAGGAGTGGATGCAAAACACAGAAGACAAGCAAATATTCCATTTGTCATCTCTGTTTCGGATCAAAACCCGTCTCTTTTTGGCTTTAGCAATACTGATGGAGTATTGACTGATTGAAAGCGGACACTGACGAATCAAAGGAAGGGAAAAATGATCAGTGACTTCAAAGCAAAATTACTGCAGACACCCTCTCCACTCTTTTGGCGGGGCTCTACATGTATCAGCGTTTAAAAAACAGGTTCTGTCATGATCTGTGGAATTATCTGATGACGGTGTAAAAGGAGTGCTTTCTTTGACGATGTAGTTGTATCTTTGAGCTCTGTTCGGTTCTTTCTAGCTGGCACTGACATTACCTGTCAGGTTGCATTCCCACTTCAGTTATTTGGTCAGTTTTGACCCCGTAACTGCCCAGATAAGTGAAGTGTGAAGCGATTCTAAGAGCGGCATCTCTCATCTACGTGTCATACTAAATCACAGCATTGTTTCAAAACGAAACTACACTCCCTATGCATATCTCAGCATGCCACAAAGTTCAACAACACCACACACGCTCTCTGCAGCCAGGAAATAGCTGTTTTATTATGCGTTTCATTGCGAAGAAATTCGGAACAAAACCAATTTTTGGGAAAAATTCGGCAAATCGTCCGAATCGAATCTTTTAGAAATTCGCTAATCTCTATTTATAAGTTTTATCCTCTCCAATCAGCTTTTTAATCAAGGTACACTGTTCCTCTGAACAATGCATATTTCTCAGGCTTTCAAGGAGAAATGCATGTACACCATGTACTGGCTTCACCCTTAATTAAGGGCCACCTGATTCACACATGTTTCTCCACAGAATGATTGACTGCACTCATTGAACTCCACACTGCTATTACTTTGAACACATCCCCTTTCAAATAATTATTCAAATACAGACTCAAAACCATCCAGACCATGAATGCTGAGTCTGTTAGTTTTATAGGAATCTACTGCACCAACTGGTAAATTGTTTGTCATGTGCTAATATAACAAAAACAGTGATCAATCTGGTCATATTGGATTGCTAATATTTTAAACACAACTGTATGTTATCATGAGTGTTCTAGTAGTTATAACTAACATTTATATCTATTTATAAATCAAAATAATATTAGGCAATAACATAACATGGACATTTACTGTACAATTATATTAACCTGTCAGACTCTTTTTAACCCCTTAACGACCTTGGGCGTATGAGTACGTCCCAAGGCCGCTATGGGGCTTTGCAGGGGGATCGCTCCGCGACCTCCCCGCACAGCCGGCGGGTGTGAGCGGCAAATCGCCGCTAACACCCGGCAGTAACAGCACCGGTGGGTGGCTCCGCCCGCTGGCGCTGTTTAACCCATCAGACACCGCGGCAAAGATGATCGGTGCCGCGCACCGATCGTTACGGTCATCGGCAGCTGCGCCGATCCGATGACCGGGCATGGTGGTGGGGAGCCCTGTGAAGGCTCCCGTCACTTACTCTGGCCGGTTTGGAAATCGCCATCTTTGTACACCCTAATGCATTGCCTAACATAATTTATCCCTTACGCTGAACACCGTAGAAGAAAAAAAATTCCAAACGCCAAAATTGCGTTTTTGGGTTATTTTATGTCACTCAAAAAATGGAATAAAAATGATCAAAAAAGTCGCATGCATTCCAAACTGCTAGCGATAAAAAGTACACTTCAGCCTGCAAAAAATGCCCCCTCACTGACGTCCGTAGGTGTTAGTACAAAAAAAGTTATTGGTCGCACAAAATGGCGCCGTGGCGCAAATTTCAAAAATAGAAAATGTTTGGAATTTTTTTACGGTACCAAAACATAACGGAAACCCTACATGTTTGGTATTGCCGGATGTGTAACAACCTGTAGAATACAGATAACACATTATATTTACCGAAGATTGAACGCCGTAAAAGCAAAACCCCCGCAAACATGGCAAATATAATTTTTTTTTCACAATTTGTGAACATTTTTTGCGGTTTCCCAGTATATTCTATAGTAGAGTGAATAACACCATTAGAAAGAACATCTTGTCCCGCAAAATAAAAGCCCTCATGTGTCTATGTAGGTGGAAAAATAAAAAAGTTATGGCTTTCAGAAGGCGAGGAGGGAAAAACGAATGTTTAAAAAAAAAAAAAAACGCCTGGTCCTTAAGGGGTTAAAGTGGAAACGTTCTAATTCCAATACTTTACTATATCAGGAAAAGTGGTTCAAGAAATGTATAAAACAGTACTAGTTCAAATAACATAAATAATCACATTATAAAACAAGTCTAGACAACCATCAATACAGAATGAGATGAATTACCTTACTTTGCTGACAGAAATAGCTCAAATGTTTAGGTGTTTTTCTGTCCACTGGTACATGGGAAAATGCAGACAGAGAGGATAGATGTGGTTGTTGCTTAACTGTATATTCAGACTTGAGCTCCTCGTTTTCCATGGTTGTGTAATAAATACAAGTTTAACACTTTTCAGTGTCCACTTGTTTGTTTCCTTTGCTGCTACAACTACTAAAACTTCTCCAGGTTGCTAGGATTCATGGAACAAAATACCTCTGACCTCACAAAGAGAGAAACCGTATATTCATTATGCAGCTCACAGCGGGTCATTGTTTAGCTGGTGTACTTAGCATGAAACTTAATCCATGTAAATGTAATTTACATTTCTATATTATTTTTAAGCAAAGATTTACAATTTATTATCTGGTTATTTCTTAATTTTATAAACAAACTATCATATATATATATATACACACACACTGCTCAAAAAATAAAGGGAACACTTAAGCCAATGGAACTCCAAGTCAATCACACTTCTGTAAAATCAAACTTAGGGTGCTCGCACACAGCGCAGTTTTGGTGCAGTTTTAGATGCGCTCCACTTAAACTGCTTTTTTCACTTATCTAAACTGTTTGAAAAGTGAGTAATCAATTAGTGTGTTTGTAATCCACAAACACCCTTATGCTTCAACACAGATTGTGAATCAATCTCTCCTGCTGTTGTGCAAATGGAACGGACAACAGGTAAGAAAACGGATTTTAGCACCAAAATCTGTAAAAAATGGATTTTTGGCGACAAAAGTGCGATAACTTTATTAGCAACAAAATCCTGTGAAAACGGATTTTAACAGCAAAGTCTGGAAAAAAAACGGATTTTAAGTGGCAAAAGCGAGATAACTTAATTAGCGCCAAAATCCATAAAAAAGGAATTGTAGCACCAGAATCCATAACTTTATTAGTGCCAAAATCCGTAAAATCCGGATTTTAGCTCCAAAATCCGTAAAAAATCCGGCATTTTTAGCGACAAAGCAAAATAACTTTATTAGCACCAAAATCCGTAAAATGACTGCAGTATAGACATAGCCTAACTCTCAATAAGACTTCTGCGTCCAACAACAGTAATTTTTCACTCCTCATGAGATAACTACTTCAGCTGTCTCAGGTTTAAAGGGTGCCTTCTCCAGACTGCATGTTTCAGCTCTTTTCATGTTTAAAAGGATTAAGATCAGGGATTATAAAAGGCCACTTCAGAAAATTCCAATGCTTTGCTCTTAGTCATTCTTGGATGTTTTTAGCTATGTGTGTTTTGGATCATTATCCTGTTGGAGGACCTATGACCTGCAACTAAGACCAGCTTTATGATAGCATATTTCATTCCAGGTTGCCTTAATAATCTTGAGATTTCATTGTAACCTGCACAGATTCAAGACACCCTGTGCCAGATGCAGCAAAGCAGCCCTTAAACATAATTAAGCTTCCTCCATGTTTCAAAGTAGCTACAATTATTTTTCTTTGTATGCTTCATTTCTGCATTTGCTGTAGTAACTTGCCAAAAAGCTCCAGTTTTGTCTCACCTGTCCAAATGACCTTCTCCCTGAAGTTTTATGGCTTGTCAAAAAGCATTTTGACAAATTCCAGTCTCACTTTGCTTTCAACACTGGTTTTCTCCTTAGTCATTTTCCATTAAGTTCACTTTGGCAAAGATACCAACGGATGATGTGATCTGACACTGATGTATCTTGACTTTTGAATGTACCTTTAATCTCTCTGTAAATTGTTCTGTAATCTTTGGTTCAATTCACAGTTCAGACAGGCTCATAGTCTTATAAGTATTTTAATATTTAAGTATTTATCCAGATTTCCAAATACACACATAATACAACAATAAATGTAATGAAAGAAACCTGGCTGTGCTTTTTTTTGCCCAATTTTTTTCAAGGGTTCTTTTCTTTCAAAGGAAGTAGATGTAGAGTGGAAAAAAGAAATTAAAATTTTTCCCGGAAAGACTGCTTCCTTTCTCAAAAATACTTATAAGACTAAAAGGGTTTGTTAAAATGTAAAATTGGGTGTTTTTTTTAGTTAAGTTTTTGGGAGGACATCTAAATTTTTGGGCTCACTGGGTGTGGTTACTATGGCCAAACCATTTGTTGTTTTAACTATAATCTCTGGTTACCATTAATTTTAACCATCTCTTCTATTTGTCATCAACTTTACTCTTTGGGGATACAGTTCCATCGACCTTAAACTTCGGGAAATAATATGTTTCCCTGTGAAAAAACAGGAACGCTGTTTGGGATTTAGTCTTGGGTTAAAAATAATTTTGGGATCCGATCTAGGATTTGAAATAATTTTGGATCTGGTCGGGGAATCTGAAATTTGTTTTTGGGGGGGCTGCCCCTATTTATTTTTTTAAATTATGGGGTTTTTGCATCATTGGTTGTGTTTTTTTAAACTATTTGATTTCACTTTTGGGTTCCCACAAAAATTTGGCATGGTCCCAAAAATCTGCAAGTGCGTTGCTCACAAAAAAGAAACCGGGACAAGAGTGAGTGGGGTTTATTTTTGGCCCACTTTTGCCCTATGTCTTCCTTAAAAAAGGTAAAAAGGAAAAAGGGAAAATAATTATAATTTTTGTTTTTGCACAATATGCAAAGGGGTTTCTTTTTTTCCTCTCCTTTTATTTAATTGAAAATTTCCCCAAAAATTCAGGTGTTATTTAGAAAATCAACTACACACACAGCAGGTGAAAAAAAGTATTGAACACATCTCTAATTTTCTAAGTAAATATATTTCTAAAGGTGTTATCGACATGAAACTCACCAGATGTAATTAACAATCCATCCAGACAAAGAAATCAAATAATAGACGTCCATAAAATAAGTTAAGTGTAATAATGAGAAATAACACAGGGAAAAAGTATTGAACACAGTGACTTAAATTTAATTAACACTTCGTACAAAATTAGTTTTTGGTGATGACAGCTTCAAGATGCCTCTTGTATGGGGAATTAGTCGCTGCCCTTGGGGGATGGGTTTTCGCCCATTTTTCCCACACAAACACCCCTTTTAAATCCTGGGTTTTGGGTTGGGTTTCCTTTTGAAACTTTTTTTCCCTTTTTTAGATTTTCTATTTTGGGCTCAGCTTAAAGGGCAGTAGCTGGGCCATTCTAGCAGCTTTTTTCTATTCTCTAAAAACCCAATTGGGGGAGTTTCCTTTGGGTGTGTGATGGGATCATTGTCTTTAAATATTCAATCCTCATTTCTCTTCATAATCCCGGTATGGCAAACGTTTTTTTTTTTTTTTATATCAAGAATTCTCGGTATATTTGTCCATTTTCCTTCCCATCAATGGATTATGAAGTTTGCCGTGCCTGCAGGGTGCCCCTTTAAAAATTTTATATAGACAAAGCAGATTACATTGAAACCAGTTTTTTACATGCACATCTAAAAGACACATATGCATGTTTTTTCACTATCTGACATGAAATCAGAATTAACCTTACCCGTTTTAGGTCAATGAGGATTACCAAAATTATTTATAATTTGCCAAATGCCAGAATAATGAGAGAGACAATTTTTAAGCCATTTTTATTATTTTCTGCAAAGTCAAAAGTTTACATACATTTCATTAGTATTTGGTAGCATTGCCTTTAAACTGTATGTCTTGGTTCTAATGTTGGACTTTGTTCTGGTGTGCATTTTCTAACATGATTCTGGATTTTATTTTTTTTTTGTAGTAATGTTTTTTCCAGGCAGAATGGCCATTCAGCTCATGTTGATACAGTATTGGTTCAACTGTGTATAATGACACAATTTCCCGTTCGACGCATCTTCAAAGGCTTTTTTCTTTGCTTTGGGTTTTTTTGCACATGTTGGACCAAGCCTTCATCTCTGAACCAGAACCTGTCTCCTTTCCTGGTGGTATGATGACTGGACTTCCACTTGTTTGTATTGCATTAATTGTTGTAAGATGAAAGAAAGCACCTTCAAATATCTGGAAATTGACCCCAAATGATCCAGACTCATGCAAAATCACAATTCTCCTTTTTGATCTCTTGGTGTTTCTTTAGATTTTTCCAAAATGTTTCACACAGAAGTAGTGTGTTTTGGTGGCAATTAAAATACATTCACAGGGGTGTTTTAAATTTAAGTCAGATGTTGCCCCTAAACCTTGTTGCCATCAGAAACTTCAAAGATTGAAACTCATATGGGCGTCCCAAATTGTTTTTAAAGGTATTTAAACAAAGGGAGTAAATTTTTATTTTTGCGGGAAAATAATAAAAAAACCTTTAAAAAAAACCTCTCTCATTATTTGGTTGTGCATATATAAATAATTTTGGTAATCCTAATTAACTAACGGGTATAGGTGTTATTCTGATTTCATGTCAAATAGTGAGAAAAATATTCATATGTGTCTTTTTATAGTGTATGTAAACTTCTGGTTTCAACTGTACATTTAAAAATAAATAGAATACAGCTGTTATTGTGATCAGGGGCTGAAGTTCACACTATTGCTGCAGCAAAGTTAGTATGTATTATTATCTAAAATAAATTGACCCCATTTTCCAAAAACATGTGGCTGTGTATAGAAGTAAGTACAGCTACTACATCATGGCCGCAGACAAAATGTGGGGGAAATACTTTACCTTTTAAACAGGGTGGAGTGACAATTTGGCTATAGGGGGCCTGGAAATTTCTTATGGCATCCACGCCTGTTCCAGTCTATGTTTTTGGTAACCCAATCATGCGATTATAATCAGGAAAGGAGATGCTTCTCATATTAACCCCTTCACGACCTTGGCCGTATCCATACGTCCAGGTGGTTTGGGGGTTCACGCACCTGGACGTATGGTTTCGTCCAGAGGTATCGGCGAACTATAAGCAGAGTTCGCGCAGATTCGGCGCGGGGTGGTCAAGCTGTATATTACAGCTGACATCCGCAGCGTCGGCCCCGACCCGGTACGCTCGGGGGGGGGGGGGGGGCGGTTAACCCCTTTATTATCGCGACGATCGGGGTTGCAATAATTAATGAGAGAACGTGGAGGAGATCGCTCCTGCCTGCGTCTCTGTCGGCGCGGGCAGCAGCGACGGATGGGCGATCTGTGCAGCTCCTGCCCTCCGCTACAGACACCACGGAAGGCAGAGAATGCCCTTCGGGTTGTCTATGACGTCACGACGCCCCGGCCGTGCCCTGTGGGCATGACCCGGCATCGTGTGACTGACAGTTACATAGGAACCAGGGTCATAGCAACAAGCTATGCACTGATCCTATTGAATGAGAGATCTAATAAAGATCTCTCATTCAAATCCCCTATGGGGAAAAGTAAAAAAAATAAACGTGAAAAAGTAAAAAAAAATGAAAAACATGTAAAACACAAACGCTAAAGTTATAAATAAAAAAATACGGTTACACGCCCTTTTCCCCTTTACAAACGCCAATCGCCCCAAAAATGATCAAAAATAAATGTACCCATATTTCGGTATCGCCGCTTTCTGTGCGTAACGACTGCCCTATTAATCTGTTCTTTGTTTAATTAACCCGTCACGGTGAAGCCTGTTAAAAAAAACAAAACAATAAACAATCACAGAATTAAGTTTTTGGTTCATCCGCAGCACATATAATGGAATAAAAGCGATCAAAAACTCCTAGAAACGCCAAAGTTGTACCAAATTAAAACGTCGTTCAATCCCGGCAAAAAAAAAAGTCCTCATAGGCTTGTATACGGGAAAAATAGAAAAATGTATAGCTCTCAGAGATAGCGATGCATTAAAAATTGTTTTAACTAAAACACTTTTTTTTTTTTAAGTGTTCAGCTTAAAAAAAATATATAATAGGGTATCGCCATAATCGTAGCGACCCAAAGAGGTAAAAGCTAACTTTTCGGATACTGCATGGGTGAGCCTCCGGTTTAAAAATAAAAAAACACTACTGGATTGCAGTATTTTTTCACCTGGCTCCAAAAAATGGATTAAAAGCGTTCAAAAAGACTTTTTTTTTTTTGTCCCCCCAAAAATGATAACTAATAAAAAAAGTCTTCTCATCTTGCCAAAAAACAAGTCCTACACTTACTCCAAGCACAGAAAAAATTTTAAAAGTTATGGCTCTGGACTATGGCGATCAAAAAGTATTTTCTGGTTGAATAAAAGGGTGTTTATGTATATATAAGCGTAGAAACTTAAAAAAAATATACAATTTAGGGGTATCGGTGTAATCGTTATTTATTATTGACCTGCTGAGTAAAGCTACCATTTATATTATACCGACAGTGACGCTAATAAAAAATAAAAAACACTACCAAGATTGCTGTATTTTGTTCAAAAATCTCACAAAAAACCTTAATATATAAAAGTGAACATTGCATCATATGCATACCGGGCTTAATGGTACCTATAAAACTTCAACTCATCCCGCAAAAAACAAGCCCATACACAGCTCTGCACACAGCAAAATAAAATAGTTATGGCTGCAGAATAGGACAACATAAAAACGCAATTTTTTTAGACGTATTTCTAATGTGTAAAGTATTAAAACAGAAAAAAACTAATAAAATCTATATCATTTGTATTGTTACCGACCCCCTTAATAAGTTTATCACATCATTTTACACTGCACGGCGGAATGGCTGGTAATTGAAACTCAAAAAACAAATGGACTGAACTGTGTTTTTCCCCATTTTCATTGCCATTACTAAAAAAAACTATGGAAAACCTCTGTGGGGTGCCTAAAAGCCCCTAGATGAGATCCCTGATGGGGGTTGAATCCAAAATGGGCGACTTCCGGAATTGTTCGCCTGGTCTGCTACTTTGGGGGCGTTGCAATGCGTCATGGCCCCACAAAATCTGCAGTTCCAAAAGCCAATAGCGCTCCTCCCTTATACGCCCTGCCATGCGGCCCAAACAGCAGTTGTTCTCCCAAATGTTGGGATTGCGAAACTTGGAAGAATGAAATTGCTTTAAACAAAGTTTTATGGGTTCTTTTTTCTGGATTCCTTGTATATGTGAAAAACATTTTAAGCTAAAATTGCAGTCTATTGGAAAAAAATTTTTTTTTACTTTTCACAGCTTATGCTAAAAAATATTTGTGAATCCACCTTGGGGGTTCTATATACTCAATGCTCCCCTGGATATATTCCTTAAGGGTTGTAATTTTCAATATGCGGTCTTCTTTAGGGGTGTGTTTATTAGTTTTAGCACCTTAGGGTGTCCCAAACTGAATGGCGCCTAAATAAAATCGTATTGAAAATGAGTCCGGTAGGTGCTCCTCTATTCTGGGGCTTATGGTTGAGCCAAATTTACTGCACTAGGGCCACATATGGGATATCTCTAAAAACGGCAGACCTGGGGGAATTGATATTAAGTTGCATTTACCTAGTTCTCATTTACCGTATTCCAGTGAATATATGGATAAAATATTGAAAATCTGCCAAAAAAAGTGAAATTTTGAAATTTTCACCTCCACTTTGCTTTAATTTCTGTGAAATATCTAAAGGGTTATCAAACTTCCTAAATAGTGTTCCTGTAATTACGTTAAGGGGGTTCTTGTTTTCTTCGATGGCATTATTTATGGTGGGTATTAAAAATGCAGGACCCCTCCAAAGCCACGTCAGAAACTGGAGTAGGTCCCTAAAATAAATGTATATTGCAATTTCTGAAATGTGAGAATTACTACTAAATTTCTAAGCCCTCTATGTCGTAAAAAAAAAAAAGACATTTAAAAAATGGATGCCTACTATAAGTGGACTTATGGTAGAGCAAAGTTATAACTATTTTGTGGTGAATATTTATCTGTCTTGCACGCAGAGAAATTTTGCAACTTTCTAAAAATCGCATAATTTTTCCATAATTTCAATGAAATTTTGATATTTTTCACCCAACAAAACAAGGATTGTTAGGGATAAAAATTTCTTACTAACTTAAAGCTCAATTGTGTCACGACTGGAAAACCTATCTCTGAATCACATGGTAGGTAAAAGTGTCAAAAGTGATTCTCACTTAAGTGACATATGACCCAGTTTCAAAAATACGGGCATGGGTCAGGACGGCAAAACGGCTGGGTCCATTAAGGGTTAAAAATGCGGTTTCCAGCTCTTATAAACTACAAATTTGAGTATTGCCTTTTATCTTCATATTTGGTACAACTATATTGGTGAATATACAGTTGTGCTCCAAAGTTTACATGTTTTTGCTTTCAGGCCTTTTTTAAGGGAATATGAATGATAACACAAAACTTTTTTCCCACTCATGGTTAGTGGTTGGGTGAAGCCATTTATTGTCAAACTACTGTGTCTTCTCTTTTTAAATCATAATGACAACCAAAAACATCCAAATGACCCTGATCTAAGTTTACTTACCCCAGTTCTCAATACCCTGTTTTGCCCCTTCTAACATCAAATGACAGCTTGAAGTCTTTTGTGGTAGTTGTGGATGAGCCTCTTTCTGTTCTTGGATGGTAAAGCTGCACATTATTCTTGGCAAAAAGCCTCCAGTTCCTGTAAATTCCTGAGCATGAACTGTGCGCTTGAGATCTCTCCAGAGTGGCTCAATGATATTGAGGTCAGGAGGACTGAGATGGGCCGCTCCAGAAACCTTCACTATGTTCTTCTGTAGCCAATAACAGGTCAAACTTGGCCTTGTGTTTTTGGTATGTTGTCATGTTGGAACGTCAAGTACGTTACCATGCGAGCTTCCGGGGCGATAAGTGCAAATTTGCCTCAGTATTGTGATAACGTGCTGCATTCATATTTCCTTCAAATTTGATCAAGTTTCCTGCGCTTTGTAGCTTAACATCCCAAAAACATCAGCGATCCACTTCCGTGCTTTTACAGTAGGAATGGTGTTCCTTTCTTCATAGGGGGGGGGGGGGGCCTGTTGACATCCTTACAAATGTAACCGTTTATGGTTGAAATTCTTTTGCTTTCCCCTATGACTCACAATCCGAAACGTCAGTGGCTAATGAAGGATGCAAGAGTTCTGTCTGGATCCCAGAAACTCACTCAGCTTTCTACACCAAACTGATTACAAGCAAACAGGTCACAGGTGAGGATGTTTCTTTAGTAGCCATTCAAACCCATGTTATCAAGCCAAAATCACAGGGTATGTGCTTTTTTGATCAGGGTCATTGGATGTTTTTGGTGTCATTTTGATTTTAAAAGAGAGATAAAACAGTAGTTTGACAATACATGGCTTCACCAACTACTGACTCTTAGGAAAAATTGTTTGTGTTATCATTCATATTCTCTGAAAAAGGCCAAGAAAGCAAAAGTTCTGCCGGGGTATGTACACTTTTGAGCACAACTGTATGCTATGGAACTTGGTGGTCATAATTTTTTATTAGGGGACTGCTATGCAGAGTTCTGACAAACTAGAATTATGTCCTGTTAGGCCGTGTTCACACGGCTTATTTCGCCACGGATTGGCGCCGTACTGCGCACGGATTTGCGCTGCAGTACGGCGCCATCCGTCGCAGTAAATTACGGTAATCCACTGTTTCATAGGAACAGTGGATTCCGTCGGCTCTCCCCGCTCGGCGAATCCACCGGGCGGGGGAGAAAAGGTGACATGCACATTATCCAGGCGCAATAAGCGCCGTGGATAATGGAAGTCTATGGGGCCGGCGGGCCACGCCCCCACCCCGCCCCTTATTCAAGCTGGAATTGTGAGCGCAATCCGGCTCGCAATTCCGGCTTGAATAAGCCGTGTGAACGAGGCCTAAAAGTGTCCACTGCATATAACTAGCCATCCTCCCTTAACATAAGAAGGAGAGGCTGATGAGCTTTTGCTGTCCCTTTAGGAATTTAGTAGAAACAGATAATGGGGCAAACACAGGAAAAACAAATCACCATTGTAGGATCTGCCATTATCTCCAAGTTGTGTCCCTTACAATATCCTTAGAATCTCTTACCAATCAAAATCTGTAGTGGTGGGCTGTCTAGA
Source organism: Phyllomedusa bahiana (assembly GCA_025379985.1). Lineage (NCBI taxonomy): Eukaryota > Metazoa > Chordata > Amphibia > Anura > Hylidae > Phyllomedusa > Phyllomedusa bahiana. The sequence goes on along the minus strand of JAODAL010027021.1, from coordinate 23,940 downwards.
GACATGACATTACCAGAAAATGCCAAAACATATGACTTCCAGTATGACTTTCAATATCCATTTAATGTATCCCATAATGATGCACAGATAGTAGGTATCACAAGTACAGGTTACTTGCATGTTTAATTATGGTATATGTATAAAGAATTTTCTGTGGCCCATATGTAAGTCCAAAATCATGCCCGTCGTGCCAAAGATTTTTTTGAAAAAATAGGGGGAAAATAAAAAATTTGGAAATATTTCGGGGGATGGGGATTTAAAGATTGTTTAATTGGAAAAAAAAAAAAAGGGGAAATGGTTTTTTTTTTTTGAACAAGCCCTTAAGTTAGCTTCAAATATTTAAAATTTCGAAAGTATTTAAAACTATAGGAACAGATGTTTTTATAGTTCTAAAGATTCTCGTGCTTCACCACACTCTGGAAACCATGCCCCAACCAATCAGACTTTCCTCCACTTTTCCCGCTTCAAAAGAAAACCCGAAAAACCTTTCTTCGGCTTGCCTATAAACCCTTACTAACCCTTTTCACAAATTCCCTCCAAACATGTCTGCCCTCACCCCCCCCGTCTCTTTCCCCCCCCTGTAGATTGTAAGCCCTCGCGGGTAGGGACCTCTCTCCCTCTGTCGTGCCAATTGTCATTATCACTGTACTTGTTTGACTTATGTAATGTATGTAACCCCCTCGAATGTACAGCGCCCTGGAATCAATGGCGCTTTAAAATAAATAATAATAAATAATATAGCAGTATCCTTTATTATTAATTTCAATACAGAAAAAAATAACAATTTTAACCTAGAAATGTTCATTAAAAGATTTGGTAAACATTGTTTATTTGTAAACCAAAATTTCTAGGTTGTCAAGTCCATACATGCCTGTATGTACATATTACCATTTCATTCTATAGGAATGTGGAAAGATTTTCCTGTGAAGATATTCGACAATTTCCTCATTATTGTCCAAGTTATCCACTTCATAGAATGGTATCTAAAATAGAAAGACAGGTAAGGATGTTTAAAGTGAAAATTCACTGAGAGTTCTCCTGCACCCAATATGGCACAGCTACCCCGTACTCTTGTGAAAGATAAAATGGATGCAACTGCAAGGTTAGGGCCAACTCCTCTTTAAAACCCCAGATACCAGACCTGACTTCAAGGGGACCCCATGCACAGCAGTCTGAGCAGGCTGAGCTGGGTGAAAATAGCAGACGAGCCATAGATGAAACACTTGGTGCTTGGCTGCAAACTGCTACACATACCATAAGGTAAGAAAAAATAAAGATGAGCTATAGTAAATTCACTCCTTAAGCTATGTCTACACAGTAATTTGAAAATGCCGCCCAAAATCCAATGGCAATTTCAAATCGCTGGATCGTGCCACACTACACCAAAAACCATGGTTAGATTTCGGATTTCTGATGACCCAGTGCATGGGTATCTGATGGCGGTCCGGCGGAATATACAACATGTTCTATATTCCTCCGGACGGTTTTCGGTTTTGGAATCCCTTAGTAAAAAATCTTCTATTTTAAAATTTTCTATTGAGGGCTACACAGTGCAGTTCTGTGCAGACAAAGTCTTAGATGCAGACCATTCAGCAGGGCTCACAAGAAAGGATCTGCTGACAATAACTCCTGTCTCTGCATTTATATTTCTACAAAGGCTGGGGATAGCTGTAGAAGTGAGAGGCCAAAGATGCCAGAGCAAACTTTACAGTCACCAGGAGGTAAGGTCATGATGGTTTGGGCCAGATGGAGAAGAAAAGGTAAGAGAATGACTCCAACCAAAGAAGAGATCACTTGTGGATTACTTAGTTTATACACATATTGTTAGTTCTCCTGATATGTCTGCTACAGTAAACATTTGTATTCCTCCTGAGATAACAAATCTGGGCCATCTTTACTATGTATCCTTGATTATTCCTCCTGGAGATGTATGAATAAGGCTTAGTCTGCATGGAAACTTTTCATGACACACATTATTTATTTAAATTTTGATGCTACACTAGTTAAAAATCAAATCAGCAGTAATACTGAAAGTGATTATGTTGTCCAGACCTAATTGGCAACCGGCAGTTAACATTCCCTTACTAAATAGGATGTGTCCCTACACAGGCTGACACTGTCAGCAATGACTACACACGGTCAGATTTTGCAGAGACACAGCCCTCTTGATAAGGGGAAGTGTAACAGCCAGATATCAATGTATTCACAAGTTTTACTTGTATTCACGGACACAAGAGCAACACAATTCAGAATTCTGAGCAAAGATGATCCAGATTTATTTCTTAGGAAATACAGATGTTTATTAAAGCAAACAATTTTGGAGAGGTGACAGCTGCTCTTCTATTGTTATGTACTCTGTCTCTGACCTGGCTGCATTCTGATCAGTGCTGTGTTCTCTTACGTAGCCTGTATCATGATTATAATGTGCTAGAATTGTACCCACCTGTATAACATTATATCCAAGTAATCTCAAATGTCTTTGCTTCATATGTTGTTGTCCAAGAAGATTATGGCTGTTAATACAAAATCTTCTTTCACCATCTATGCATAGAACTATTCTGTCGAGGGAAAAGAAAAAAAGGAAAACAAAAATGTTAACATTTAAACACAAAATCCTTGTAAATAAATACTTTAAATAAGCCTTCCAAGCAATGATATATTAAGAGGGGCGAATTTTAAAAAATTCGATTCGGTCCCCCTTCCCCGAATTTTCGGAAAAAATTGTTTCGTTCCGAATTACTTCGGCCAATCGCTTTAAAAAGCACTATTTCCGGGCTCACAGAGCCGGGGGGCGTAAACTTTGTGCCATGTTTAAAAATATGCAGGGGGAGCTTGGTTTGTTCTTCATACAATGTTGTGTTTTAGTATGACACGCGATGACGCCGCCCTCTTAAATCGCTCACTAAAAAAATTCCCGGGGCATTTTGAGGGCAAAAACTGCCCAAAAAACTCAACCCGGGAAGTAGCCTGTAAGTCAAATCGAGGAAAAGCGGGGAAAAAAACAAGCTGAGGTCAGGTGCAACTTTATGAAAAAGGGGAGGTGCGACGGCAGCCCACAGCAGATGGGGGCCCAGCAGTGGCCAATAAAATTCGGGGTGGCAAAACGGAGGAAAGCCACAGAAGGAAAATAAAACAGTGGGGGGTCACGGCGGCAGCAGTATGGGGTCAGGAGTGCCAATGAATTCTGGAGGGGCAAAACATATTAGGCCACAGAGGGGGCACAATGATACAGGGTGGAGGAACGACAGCAGCAAGGAGATCAGCAGGGGCCAATAAACATTTTTCTGGAGGCGGCAAAAACAGTATTAGGCCCACAGGTGGCCAATCAACAGGTGGGGTCACGGCGGAGCCTGGTGAAAACCCCTGGGGAAAATCCACTCATTTCACCAACAAGTTTTTCTGCTCCAAGTCCCTCCTCCTTCCCTTTCAGTCCCCCCCCGGGGATATGTGGCACGAGATGAAGTCGCCCGTCCCAGTCCCCTGCCCAACAGATTTTTCGCATCTTTCCGGGACAGAAGCAGGGGAATATGTTATTCATCCCGGTCCTGGCGATGACAAAAAACGGCCCCCGAAAGGCCTCAACAAAGGGGCAGGTGTCACGATGACTCCACTGGCAAAATAAAGTTACACAGGGGATACTTCTGTTCCCTGGTCATCAAAAAATCGTAAGGCCTTTCTTGTTCATACATCGGTCCCCATGTCCCGGGGGGAATTCCCCGGGGGTGGAAACCGCATATAGAGGTTTTGGGGGGGGGCCCTTCGCCCTGCAACTCGAGGGGGTTTTCCTGGCTTTGTACAAAGGATAAATGCATGCACATTTCCTGGCCATTTTCAGAATTTCTGAAGATCGGGGGAAACTTCAGGAACCCCTTTTTCACAACCAGATTGAACACGTGCCCAGCAGGGCGCAGGGCCCAACCCCCCCCCTCAGGCGACACCATGTTCCCCCATTGTCGTCACCAGGGTTCCGTTTTGCAGTTGGGGGGAGAAACCCAAACCCCCATTTTTTGCGCATGACGCGAGCAGTTCCCCCCCTGTGTGACTTCGTCGCCGAGGCAAGCCATGTAAACTGCGTGACCCGCTGTCCCCCTACACATGTGGATGTGGAGCAGTACGTGGAGGCGGATGGTGGTGGTGGAGGAGGAGGCAATTGGGCAGGTGCAGCAGTTTGACAACGGGAGGAGAAAGCGGCGTCTCCTGCCCAAAGTTTTGGGGGCCCTGGCTGGAAGACATTAACCCAGGGGGCCGAAAGGGGCATGTACCCCCCGACCTAGTTTCAGCTCCGACGTCCGCGCTCCGTGCATTTTGGAACAAACCAATGGCTCAAGGACTGCCCCACCTTCTTTTTCTCATATTTATAAAGTGCGGTACTGCCTTTTTGGAAAAAAATAGGGCTTAACTCTCACCCGGCCGGCACAACCCATAAGTTCCTGAACGGTGAAGCCCCACCTTTTGGAAAAGGGAGGGACGCAGTACCAACAACTTGGAAGAGCACGGTCAGCTGCTGCCCTTTAGGTGGTTGACGAAACCCTTTGTCTCTTTGCAACCCTCGCTGAACGACTGCGGGGCCCATAGTAGCAGGAGCAGGAGCATTGGGACCGGGGAGATGATGTCAAAGAAAAAAAGCCCCTTCTGCAGAGGTGGGGGACCCTTGACTGGCGAAATGGCATCATGCCACTGGGCCGCGCGCAGGATGGACCCCCATCTGACCACGTTTTCCCCAGGCCACGGTGGGGACGTGCATGTGTTGACGCAGGGGGTGGGGCCAACGTTCTCCCTGGCCCGTTTTTTTGCCCACAGATTCTCATAAACCCATATTCGGCCCTCCGTGTCTTAGCAAAGAACTCCACACCCCCCGAGTACGGTTTTACCGCCAACGCCCCATAGTGACTACGCCCCGCTGCCTCGCTGGCCCCCGTGCTGCAACTTTCTTGGACCGCGAACGGGGTTTTTACCCCGGGCCGCTTGGGTCCCGACCTACCTGCTGCTTCCTGCTGACTCACGGGCCCCCAAAAACCCCCCCTTGCGGCTCGCTGCTGCCTGACCGCAAGCGACGCCCTCTTCTCCTACAAGAGAAACCCTTGCCTCACCCGGGTCCCAAATGCGGGCGGCTACATCATCATCTATTTTTGTTTCATGTCACGCTGTCCCCATCACCGGGTTTTGGGATGCCCAGGTGACCCCTCACAACAGACCTCCCATGCCCTCTCCACATCATACTTTTCCGCCACTCAAGAAAACAGCGATTTGCCCCCTTTCTTCGTGCCCAAATACTCTGAATGCCTCCCAAATTGTTCATCCTGTATATAGGGCCTGACCCCCGACCCCAAAAAGTAGATTCTGGCTGAGGGAACGGATGGGACGAGGGGGCGAGGACAGGAGGCCGGACCCGCTCCCGGGGGGCCCTGCCAACAATGGTTGTGTCTGAGGTTCCCACCGACTCTTGGCTGGGGTTTTCAGATTCATTGGGAGGAAGAGGTGACCAGTAACCAAACAGGAACCCTTGGGTTGTGAAAAACCCCCAAAGGCCGCTAGATGACGCGGCAGTTGTGGCCCCACCGAGGACCCCTCTGCCGAGTCCCCTTTTTTGTGCTGCACCCGGGCCTTTCCAGGAAAGTTTGTGCCCGCCACCGAGGTGCGAGGGGCCCGCCACCTCTCTGTCTGGCATACTTTTGTTCTAAAATGTAAAGACACTTTTGATGATGTATCTGTATATGATAAAAAATACACCCGTTTTTGACTCCAAATGAAACCCCGTAACAAGCTTGGGTAACCCTGGGTATAAATTGCCTCCACAAAAGGCCAGGAAAAATTTACTTTTTTTTTTTCGTTTAAAAAAACTGTGTGTTTTACTAAAAGTAAAAGCACAAACAGCTTAATTTAACCTTCCGGACATGAATTAGGGTACAGGGAAAAAAGTATATATTTTGGGGTTGAAAAAGACGGTTTTTTTTTGTAGCACACCAGCAAAAAAATGTTAATTAACCCCTGTAAAAATTGCGCCAAAAAATACCCCACAAAAAAAGTACTTTGTAGCGGTTTAAAATTTCGTGTTTTCTACCCACACAACAAAATACAGTTTTTTTAACCTTTGCTTGTGAATTAGGCTACAGGAAAAATTTATATATTTTGGCGTTTAAAAGACGTTTATTTTTTTTCAGCCCCAGCAAAAAAAACGCTTAATTAACCCCTGGGTGTAAATTGCCCAAAAATTTAGCCGCACAAAAACTATACTTTGTAGGTGTTCAATTGCTGTTTTTTTTACGCCACACAACAAGAGATACAGTTTAATTAAAACCCTTTTCTTTTGAATTAGGTAAGGAAAAATTTATATTTTGGCGTTTAAAAAGAGGTTTATTTTTGTCAGCACCCAAAAACAAACTTTAAATTTAAACCCGGATGAAATTGCGCCAAAGATTTGAGCCCCAAACATAGCTTTGAGGGGTTACATTTCGGTTTTCTACGCCACACAACAAGAGATACAGTTGTATTAATTTGCTTGTGAATTGGCTACAGGAAAAATTTTTATATTTTGGCGTTTAAAAAGACGGTTTTTTTGGGGCAGCACACCAGCAAAAAAAAGTTAAATTTAACCCCTGGATTAAATTGGCAAAAATTTAGCGCAAAAATATTAATTTTATGAAAAACCTTTTTTTTAAAGAATAAAAAGGAACCCGGGTTGATCCCACGGAATTAAATTTTATGGTGCGTGGAAAAATGGTTTCAGTCCAAACCCCAAAAAATTAAAAAATTTCTTTGAGAAAAATTTGGAAAAGTGAAACCCCCCCCAAAAATGCTGTATAAAAATCTTTTCTAACAAAAAACCCGGGAAAGACCTTTCCCTGAAAGCCTTTGGGGAAGAATTTATGGCGTGGGGAAATTTTTGGGGACGCACAGAAAACCGCTTTAATTCTTATTTGCCATGTTGAGAAGCCCCCTAGAGGCTTTGCCCCCGTAAACGATTTCCACCAACAACAAAGACTTTTACCCGAGTTACCCCAAATTACTTTGTTAAAAAATTATTTTTTCCCCAAACAAACAATTAATTCGTTAAACTTGCCCAAGTTGATTTATTTTTTAGGCACTCTGAAGCGGCTTTATCTAAACTAAAAGCCCTAATCTTGCTAAACTTTCTGGGGACGTAGTCCCACCCCAGTCCTTTAATTATTTTGTTGCCCCTTTTAACTGTTAAACTCTACAATTCTTTCCTGGCCTGGTGCCCAAAAAATTTCACAATATTCCAAGTTGGTCTAACCAGTGACTTGTTAAAAAGGGGAAAAAATAAAGTTCTCACATGGCTCTATGCCCCTTTTAAAAAAACCCCCATGCCTATTTCCCCTTGGGAGCTGCGCCTGACACTGGCTGCTCAATCGAGTTTATGTTTTATGCATTTTCAATCCTTTTCCATACACTTTTTTTCCCAGCGTTTTTTCTGTTTAACATATAAAAAATGGGAAAGGATTTTTTTTCCCCCCTGTGCACAACCCCTTTCATTTATTCGTATTAAACAATCGCCACTTTTTCCCAGGGCCCCCAAATTATGCGTTTTTCTATGTAATATTATCCTCTATTGTCTTAATTACTTTACACAACTTAGTATCATCTGCAAAGATTTATACTTCACCATGCAATCCTTCTGTAAGGTCATTAATATATGAAAGAAAATAGGGCCCAATACTGACACTTGTGGTAGCCCACTAGTAACAGGGCCCCAACCAGAATATGTACCATTAATCACCAACCTTTGTTTTCTATCACTCAGCCATTTCCTTGCAACTATTTCCCCCCAGTCTAAGCATTCTCATTTTACTTACCAACCTTTTCCTTTTATGTGGCACAGCATCAAATGCTGTAAAAAAAATCTCAATATATGACATCCAATGCCGCACCCTGATCTAGTCTAGAACTAACTCCTTCATAGCAGCTGGTGAGATTAGTTTGACAGGACCAATCCTTCATAAATCCATGCTGGAACGGCGTTATACATTTATTTTCAGTGAGATAGTCCAGGATAGCATCTCTGAGAAAACCTTCAAACATTTTACCTACAACAGAGGTTAAACTTACCGGCCTATAGTTTCCAGAATCACTTTTTGAGCCCTTTTTTAATATTGGCACCATATTTGCTATGTGCTAACCTTCAGGAACACACCTCACTACCATACAGACTGTAAATATTAAAAGCAAGGGCCTGTCTGTGACATTTCTTAATTCCCTTAGGATCTCTGCAGCTCTTTCAGAGTGACCCTGGGCCTCTTGGCTGTTTCTCTAATTAGTGCTCTCCCTGTCTAGGATCACAATTGAGGTAGAGAGCCATGTCTTGGTAGATTAGCAGTTGTGCCATACTCCTTCCATTTACAGATGATGGACTGACAGTGCTCCGTGAGCTGTTCAGCGCTTGGGCTATGCTTTTAAAACCTAACTCTGCAATACACTGTCAGACATTAGTTGACTCCAGCCACAAAGATATAACAGTTTTTAGAAAAAAGGTTATACAACTAATCATCTTTCCACCATCCAACTCTACCCTTGCCCCTGATCTCTCTATCTCAGTCAACGGCTGTACACTCTCACCTGTTCCGCAAGTCCGCTGCCTTGGGGTAATCCTCGACTCCACTCTATCTTTCAAACCACACATCCAAAACCTCACCTCTGCCTGCCGCCTCCACCTGAAAAACATCTCTCGCATCCGCTCATTCCTCAACTATGACACTACAAAAATGCTGGTCCATGCCCTTGTCATCTCCCGCCTAGACTACTGCAACATCCTTCATCTGGGCCTGCCCATCTAGCACATCTTGCCCCCCTTCAAACATTCTCAACTCTGCCGCCCGTCTTATCACCTTTCTCCCCGCTACTCCTCTGCCTCTCCCCTCTGTCAATCTCTTCACTGGCTCCCCGTTGCCCAGCGAATCAATTTCAAGTTGCTAACTATGACCTTACAAGCTCTCCATAACCTCTCCCCTCCATACATCTCTGCCCTAATTTCCAATATCTCCCCTCACGCAATCTCCGCTCCTCACAGGACCTTCTCCTCTGCTCTCCCCTTATCAGCTCCTCACACAACCGTCTCCAAGACTTCTCCCGTGCTTCACCCACACTCTGGAACTCACTGCCCCAACTCTCCCAGACTCTCCTCCACTTTCACCAGCTTCAAAAGCAACCTGAAAACCCATTTCTTCAGGCTTGCCTATAACCTACAATAACCCTGCTGTCACTACACCGTCCACATACATGTCTGCCCCTCACCTTCTGTCTTTTTCCCCCTCCTTGTAGATTGTAAGCCCTGCGGGTAGGGTCCTCTCTCCCTCTGTCGTGCCAATTGTCATTCATTAATTATCACTGTACTTGTTTGACTTATGTTGTGTATGTAACCCCCTCGAATGTACAGCGCCCTGGAATCAATGGCGCTTTAAAATAAATAATAATAATAATAATAATAATAATAATATTAGTTCGGTAATATGCTGAAAGCTAAATCTGGGAACAAATTTCAGTTAATACTGTAAGTTGGATAATGAAAATGCACACAGTGTTATTTTAACAGCCTATTATATTTTCTTCCGTTTAGGTTTATAATTTAATATTTCGATCATGTTTTCATTTGGATGTGAATGTGCAGGACTCCCTTTAAAATTGCATGATGAGGGAACACTGTACAGACTAGCTTATCTTTCCTTTCACTCTTTGCTATGCACAATTTTGAGTTCCACATAAAAAAGAACCAATCAGCACCTTAAAAAACATTATACAAATTGTGCAGCTGCAAGTTATCACAGCTGCAACACAAATGTTAGTTGAAGAGGTACTCTTACCACACTGATCAGCTTCAAACATGTAGGCAAAAGTAAATTAAGCAACATCAGAACAGCAATGTATCTGGTAATAGTCTTTATTTCATAACTAGAGCAGTTCTTATCGTTTGCTTGTTTACACAAGTTTCTCTAGTTACAGATCACCTCACTGCTCTGGGAGCTCTGGTTGGGATGGTGACATCACTACCTGATGTGTCTTATCAGTAGCACAGGAGCTTGTTTATGTTCCTTACTGACAAACTTTAACCCTTTAGCGCTCTTGTGCCCTGCTGTTAAAAACCTTCCATCACCAATGTCCCTCTAACATGGTCAGCTGGGAATAGCAGGGCTGATATGCCAATCGCTGCTGTTGAACCACCAAGGGCCTGACCAGGAAGTGGGAGCCTGAAGTTGGCTGTGAACAGCGGACTCTGTGAAATAGCCTTATGAGAAAGAAAAAAACTTTCAAAGGGTTCTCTTACTACAATGATTATTTTTTTTAACATGTAGGGACAGGTAATTAAAGATTTTTTCTAAATACATTGCTTTGTTGATTTTTCCTTGGTCAGAAGATATTCTCTCTTTTTAACCCCCCCCCACAATTTTCTTTTGGTTAGACCACCCCCTGCCCACCTTTCGCTTACTCTCTTATCTCTCTTTGCATTAGTTGTTTATCAGTAAAACCCACTCCAATCACGGTGAGTCACCTTCTCCGGGGCCCTACCCTCTAAAAAAACAGTTTTTGGGAAAGCTTCTAATTTAGCTTTTGAAAATTCACCCCTTTATCCCCCTGCACCCAAATTTAAATACACTTTAAAAATTTCCCTTTGGGACTCACATAGTGTACCAGGAATGTTAGAAAAACAAACAAAAGCTGATGGGGTCAATAAATTGCAAAGGGACCTGCCCAAGGCTTGAACTGCATGTGTGATTTTAAAGCTGATTGTTGCTCTGTGAAATCATGGCAGGGGAAAAAACCCCTTTTTAAATATAAAAATCATGAGGAAGATCATTAAATAACCAAAAATATTTTAGGAAAACCCCCCAAACCCGCTGCATCCTTATGCGGAAGAGGGGTTATCTTTTTTCAAAAAAGCGGGGCTGCCGATATTGCTCCTCGAAATGAAAAAAAAGGGGAAAAGGCCCCAAAAATGAAAAAATTTCTATTCCCAAAAAGGGAAAAAAAAGAAAGAAAAACCAACATTAAAAAATTCTTGTTATTTCCCCCTTTTATAAAGCCCAAAGGGGGGTGTTTGGGACCTTGTTTTTCACTGCACCATACCGGGGGCCCGCAAATGTGACTGGCAAACCCGGGAAAACCATTCCCGCCAAAAAACCCGTGTTCCAAAAAGACCCAAAAGTTACCCCTTTTTTTCTGCGCCCTGCCATGTGATTATAAAGACATTTATGACCACACATAAAATTCAGTGAAACATCTGTGGGGTCAAAGAGCTCACTGCTTAGGTTTTCGCACCTTCAAACCTGAAACCGTGCCCATAAAAAGGCTCCTAATTCCACAATGTGTTAAAACAATTCTGAGGCCTCTGCTTAACTCCTTAACGACCGCCCACCGTTTTTTAACGGCGGGGCTTTAAGGTGTTGTCTGCCAGCGAGTCTTTAGACGTCGCTGCGAATCGGAGTTTGCGGCGCCCGGCGCCGAAATTTGCTCTGGGATCGGGGCTGTACTACACAGCCCTGATCCCAGGCTCCCCTGCAGGCATGGGGAGCGGTGGAAACCCTCCGAACCCCGATGCTTTAACCCTTTGATTGCGGGGTGCGTTACGCAGGAAAATCAAAGGGTCCCCTGCTCTGCGGGTGATGGGGGAAACACCCGGTCCCCCGCAGACCCCAGGGCCCAGCTGCAAGTCAACTCTGGGGCCTGGTTGGCCCCAAGTGTTGTGTATAAAGCCAGTGAAGACGCCTATGTGCTGTCCCAATCACTGCCTGGTAAACTGAAAAGTTTGCATTTAGATATATGATAGCTAATACATTAGTAAGTTAAAAAAAAAAAATAATTATTTAAAAAAAGTTTAAAACAGTTCTCCCCTTTATGGGGGTAAAAAAAAAGTCAAAAAAAAACCCCTAAAAAGTGTTAAAAAAAAGAATTAAAAAAATAAAATAAAATAAAAATTAAAATTTTAAATTAAAAATAATTGTGCAAAATTCACACACAAAAAAAACCCACACATTTTTTGGTATCCACACGACCGTAATAACTTTAGAATTAATCTTACAAGTTATTAAGTTTTGAAATGTGAAGGGTTTAAAAAAAAAAAGGGTAAAAAAAAAAAAAAAATTTTTTTTTTTAAAAAAAAAAAAAAATATTTTCCCAAATTATTTATAAGTGAACTTAAAAACTAGTCCCCCATAAAGTAAAACTCGTCTTGGGGGGAATTTTAAAACGGGGCCCCTCACCCAAAAACGGGTTTCATTAAAAAAAAATAAAAAATTTTACAACTTTTTAAAACCCCAAGGGGGCAAAAACAAAAAAAATTTTCCCTGGTCATTAACTACTTTTCAGGGTTGGCAAAAGGGGTTTAAAGGGGTTAGCTCACTTTTGCGGGTTTCAGAAAACCCACAGGAAAGCTTCAGCTCTCACTTTCTATTTCAGACTTTTGAGCTTTTTAAAGGAGTAGTGTTTGGGCCCACATGGTCTGTTTTTCCCTAGCTTTTCCCCTTTTTATAGTGATTTGAAAGTTTATAATCTGCGGGTGTAAAAGGTTACGAGCCTGTTTTTGACCTTGGGTTAAAAAGGTTCAGTCCCTGGGAAAAAAAAGGCCCTCAGAAAAAGGGAGTGGCTAAACCAGGGTTTGGGGAATGATTGACAGCAGTTTTGATCAATCAAAAAAAAAGGGACAGAGAGAGGGAGGTGGGGAAGAGGTGGTTGGAAAACAAGAAAAAAAATTGGTGCATACATAAGTAGGGATAAAAAAAAGGGATTCTATCTCCTGAGAAAAACAAAATAAAAAAAGTAAAGTTTTTGGGAATAGTCTTCTTTACCTTTCTCTGCTGAAAAAAAGCTAACCCATTGTGGGGGGGAAACCCCCCTTTTAAAGTAAAATCACATAGGATATTTTTTTAACCCCTTTTCCCCGAATCGGACGTCCCCTATACGTTTTTTAGGGGGGAAAGGGGGCTTTCCCCCCAAAATTTAAAAGAAAGGGTTTTCCTGCAGATCGTGCTGGTTTTCCAAATGGCCCTGCAGGGATCGGAGTTTGGGACCGCAGTATTTTAACACAAACTTGGTTGATTTTTATTCCAAATTATTAAGTTTCAACAAAAAACAAAGGGCCGCAGATGGTCCCATTGGGTTTCCTCCCAAAGGACAGGGGGGGGAAAAACATTTCCCCGGGCTGTCTGTACGCCCAACATCCCTGGAAATTGCATGTGGGCTTTCCCGGAAACCAGGGTGTTTGGGAAAAAGTGCCATGGAGACCGTTTTACAGAAACCCAATGTTGTGTATGGTCTCCTTTGTGTCACCCAATTAAAGGTCGCGGAAAAAAATCCCCTCGGGGGGGAAGGGAAAACGGGAAAAAATTTAAAAAAAAAAAAAAAAATAAAAAAAAAAATAAAAATTTAAAAACACAAACACGAAAAATAAAATAAAAACATTTTCACCCCCCTTTTCCCCTTTACAAAAATTTTTGTACAATATTTTTTTTTCGCCATGTGCGTAAGGGCCTGCCCTAAAAAATATGTCACGTTAATAACCCGCATGGTGAACGTGTTAAAAAAAAATTTAAAAAAAAATCAAAGAGTTGCGATTTTTTTTTAATCCGGGCAGCACTTAAAATGGAATAAAAGGCGTTCAAAAAATTCTTATTTGCCAAAAGTTTTCCCTTTTTAAAAAGTAAAATTTTAAAACCCGCAAAAAAAAAAAGCCCTTTACAAAACAGTATACAGAAAAAAAAAAAAAATTATGTCTTTGAAGAAAAGTAAAGCATTAAATATTTTTTTTCAAAAAAAAAACCACTTTTTTTTAAAAAGGGGGCTCACATAAAAAAAAACAAAAAAAAACTGGGTTTAAACCTTTAATGGGCATGGGCCCCTCGATTTAAAAATAATTTTTCAGGTATACTGCCGGTTGTTAAAAAAATAAAAAAAAAAATATTAGGCCCTTAAAGTATTTTCTTTACCTTCCCCTTCCCAAAAAAACGGTTTTAAAAAAATGATCAAAACCCTTGCCCCCCAAAAAATGATAAAAAAAAAAACAACACCCCAAAACCCCACAAAAAAAAAGCCCCCTCCAAAGATCCGTACACAGAAAAAAAAAAAAAAAGGTATGGCTCTCGGACTATGGCGATGCAAAAAGGGTTTTTTCCCTTTTTGAATAAAAAGTTTTTTTTTTAATGTTTTAAAAGAATTTAAAAAACCAAACAAAAAATATACAAATTTTGGGTACGCTGTAATTGTTTTGGGCCTGTGGGTAAAGAAAGCTTTCCCTTATCCCAACAAAATGCCCCGTTTGAAAAAAAAACATCCCCGGATTGCTGTATTTTGTTAAAACCCCCCACAAAAACCTTAATAAAAAGTACCCAAGCGTCTTTATCCCCCCCCCCCCATAAAAATCATCCCGCAAAAAAACCCCCAATAATCAGAAAAAAAAAAAAATTTTAGGGCGGGTAAAACCCCAAGGCCCAAAAATAAAAAAAAATTTTTTTTATAGACATATTTCTTTTTGTGTAAAATTTAAAAAAAAAACCCAATCTTTTTAAAAATTTTTATTTCTTTGCAATTGTACCGCCCCCCAAAAAAATAAAGTTATCATGTCTTTTTACACTGCAGGGGGCAAATTTTGAAAAATCAAAAAAAAAAAAAAACAAGGGATGGAACGGGTTTTTTCCCTCCCCCCATTTCCAGGCCCCAAGCAAAAAGAAACTATGAAAAAAATTTGGTGTCCCCAAAAAGCACAAAAACCCCCCTTGAGGGAGACCCATGAAGGGTGTTTGAATCCAAAATAGGGTGACTTCTGATAGGTTTTACCTGTTCTGGTATTTTGGGGGTTTCCCAAATTTGGGACATAAACACCCCCAAAATCTGCGTTCCAGAAGCCAAACAGCACTTCCTCACTTATACACCCTAAAAACCCAGGGAAAATGTATTGGAGGAAAGAAGAATGTCTATTTACATAATCACGTAACTATTTTGCCATAGGCAAACTTAAAAACCTTTCTATCATAAAGTGATTTTAAAATTAAAAAATTAAAAGGGGGTGTATCGCTTCACATTTTCGGCTTTTTCTCTTGTAGCTTAAATTTTCTATTTTTCTGAAATCCAGGGGCATTTCTTCCTCCCCCAAGCTTGTTTTTTTAAAACTGAAGGGGGATGACATAAATCCTCCCCCTTCACTGTTCATGCCCCCGCTCCCAAGCCCAAAAATGTCACGGTATCTTTTCCTCTCCTTTTGCATTTCTTATTTTGTAAGAGCTTTTATACTTTACCAGAGGCCTCCCATTCAGTCTAGACGTCTTTTTATGAACTCAGGGCACTAAAATTTCTCCTTCACGCTGGGGGTTTTTGTTAAAAGTTAAATCCGTCTTCTTTTGAACTCCCCCAAAGGGGCAAATATCAGTTTCCCTATTTGAAGGAGCTTTTAGGAAAACCGAGGCAAAATTTCTGCTGTTTTCTGATTTTAGAAGAGCTGCAGTGGCATTGAGGGGCCGGGGCCCGTGCAGAGTGGAAAAAGTTGCTGACCCCCTTACATGCAGAAGCATTAGGCACCGAGGCAAAATTCTGCGTTTTCTGATTGTTAAAAGCAGGGTTCAGTGTCAAATTTTAGGAGCTGCTAGGTGGGGCAGGGGTGAATTGTTGGGCAAACCCCTTATTTTGAAATGGAGAGGCAGAAAAGCACGCTCCCGTGAATACGATAAAGGGGGCCCAAAAAAGAATGTAAAATTAAATAGAGCTGTAGCCAATGAAAAAGCAAAAGGAAATGGGATCCGACTGGCAAATGGGGTAAAAAAATGTTTACACAAAACGAAGATAAGGAAGGGGCTGGAAAACCAAGACAGTTTGCAAATGGGCATTCAATTGCAAAGTTGCTTGTTTTCCTTTTCCCCCCATTCTGAAGCCCTTTAAAAGAAAATTTTACAACCCCCTTAACCGTTAAATATTTTTTTACACTAAAAAAAAAAAATTTAAAAATTTTTAAAATTATGCCCCTTACACACAAATTTTATGAGCATTTATTGAATACAAAAAAAACCTTATTCAGCCTAATTAGGAAAATAAAATTAATTTTATTTAAAAAAAATATATATAGTATTATATATATTATATTTTATTATATATTAATATTTTTATATATTTTTTATACAAAACAAACTCATTATACCCCCGGGGAAAAAACCGACCCGAGTTTAAGCCGAGGGGGACCTAAATTTTGGGCCCCAAAAACCCGGGGAAAACTTTTTGACTCGAGTTAATAAGCCTAGGGTGGAAAATGCAACGGGTAATGGTAAATTTTTAAAAAAAAAATAGATTTCCCCAAAAAAATTAAAATAGGCCAAAATATAAAGGGAGTTTTAATTTTACCCCTTTGGCGATATAGGTGGTATAGGCCCGTTTTAAAGCCCCCAAAAGGCAGGTTAAAGGGGTGGTAAGGTCGTTATAGGCAGGTTTTAGGGGGCCCCCTAGGAGGGTTTTAAGCAGGTATAGGTCACCCCAGGCAGGGTTTTGGCATGGTTTTAGATTGTTTTTAGGCAGGCTATAGGCCCCCCAGGGAAAGGATTTTAAGCAGTTATAGGTTTCTAGGTAGGCTATAGGCAGGGTATAGGCAAAGGGATTTGGTCCGGGTAGGTAGGCTTTCAGGCAGGGTATAGGCAGGTATAGGTCCCTTTTGGAAAGGGTGTAGGCCCGGGGGGATAGGTCCTATAGGGTTTGGCTTTTAGGCAGGGAATAGGGAGGTTTTTGGTCCTATAGGTAGGGTGTAGGCAGGGTAAGGAAGGATAGGTCATATAGGTAGGTGTAGGCAAAGGGAAAAGGCAGGTATAGGTCTCATAGGTAGGTGAAAGGGAGGGGATAGGCAGGTAAAAGGTCTCATAGGTTTGGCTGTAGGCAAGGGGGGTTTAGGCAGGTATAGGTCTAAAAGGTAGGTTTTAGGAAAGGGTTTTAGGTTTCATTTGGGGAGGCTTTTAGGGGAGGGTATAGGGCTCATGGTTGGGTGTTTGGCAGGTATGGTCTCTAGGTAGGCTGTTGGAAAGGGGGTTTTGGCAGGGATACCCTTCATAGGTAGGCTGTGGCAGGGTTATAGGTCCTATAGGTAGGCTGTAAAGGGGGGTATAGGCAGGGGATTTGGGGCTCATAGGTTGGTGTAGGCAGGGGATAAGGGCGGGGATAGGTCTCATTGGTAGGGGTTGTAGGGGAGGGTTATAGGCAGGTTTAGGTCTCATAGGTTGGCGGGAGGCAGGGGGGATAGGCAAGGGATTTGGGGCTCTTAGGTAAGGTTTTAGGCCCGGGGGATAGGCCCGGTTAGGTCAATTTGGTAAATGGGAGGCGGGTATGGCAGGTATAGGTCTCATAGGTAGGGGTTTTAGGCAGGGTTTTTAGGGAGGGGATAGGTTCATTGGTTTGGTTGGGAGGCAGGGGGATAGGCAGGTATAGGTTCTAGGTAGGTGTAGGCAGGGGTTTATTTGGCAGGTTTTATTTCTCATAGGTTGGCTGGGAGGGAGGGTTTTTGGCAAGTATAGGTCTATAGATACAATGAAAAAAACCCCAAAACCCCAAAATGGGGGCAATTGGCACCAATCACACAAACCCCCCACCCCCGAGTCAACGCCCGCGCCTTGGAAAACACCCCCGGGCTCGTTTTTTTTCCCCGCGATGTTCCAGGGGGTGCTTGAGCCCGGGTGTGGAGAAAGTCAAAGCTACCCGCAGACTTTTTTTCCACTACAAAAATTTTGCCAAGGACTTACCCAAAATTTCCCTTTTACTGCGCCAAAAAAAAATAAATTTTACCCCCCTTTATTTCCCACTACACAACAACCCAAAAAGGCCCCCTTTGCACCTTCCCCTCCCCCTAAAAGGGTTTAAAACTCAGGGTCCCGGGCCTTGGGCCCCTGTGCTGAAGACCCCGGGGCCCCTCATTCAAAAACAAAAAATTTAAAATATCCGGGAAAACATTTACATCACAATCCCCAAATTTAATTAAACCCCCCCCGTCCCTCCCCCCCGTCCTCTAATTTTACTCGCAGCCCTTGGAAACCCCACGACAGAGGTGAAAGAAAATGTCCCGGGGGGGGGTTTCCCCCCCGGGCTGCCCCCCCCAACCCCGGGTCTACTGAAACCCCCTTTTCCCTCCCACTCGTCCAGTCTATTTCTCCAGCTGTCCTTCTCACCTTTGTGTATCTGTAAACCCTCTCTCCCACGGGTCTTTCCATTTTTCCCTTTAAACACGCCCCTATAACCCCCTTTACTAAAAAAAGCCCCCCTCTGGACCAGCCTTTTTGCTGATAACTACCGACCCGTCTCTAACCTGCCTTTTATCTCTAAACTCCCGGAACGCTTGGTCTTTTTCCCCTCGCCCAATCCCTATCTCTCTGCAAAATCCCCTTCTTGAACCCCCTGCAAACAGGTTTCCGCACCCTACACTCCACGGAAAAATTTCCTTGTTAAAATCTTTAAATGAAACCCCCTAAGGCAAAAACTCAGGGGGGAACTTCATTTTGCTTTTTCTTGGATCTTCTCCCGCATTTTACCCCTGTGGGGTCACCAACTTTCCTCAGCATGCTCGCACCCTTGGCCCCCAGGGCCCGCTCTCGCTTTTGGGTTTTAAACCTACCTCTCTGACCGCTCCTTCAGTGCTCATTTTCCGGTTCGACCCCCTCTCCCCTTCCTCTTCTGTTGGAGTTTCCCAGGGTCAGTTCTAGGTCCCTCCCCTTTTTATTGTACCAGCCCCCCTTGGAAAAACCCCTCAGTAGATTTGGCTTCCGTACCAAACTCATGGGGATTTACACTCAATTATAAACCTCCTCCCTGGAAAATCACTTTAAACCTTGCCCACCCAAAAAAACCCGGACTGTCTTTGGCCGCTGTCTCTGACATCATGTCCCCTTTTCCAAACTGAAAAATAAAAAATCCTAAGACTGAACTTCCCTTTTCTTTCCGCCATTTTACTAACCAACCCCCCCCCCCCCCCCCCCCTGCTATTTCTGTTTTGTTGGGGGGGACCGCCATTTTCCCAGGGGAGCAGGGGCCCCCTTTTTTAGGGGGTTTTAATTTGGGTTCTGATCTGACCTTCTCCCCATATATCCCAAACCCCCTTTCCCCCTCCCGTCACCTGCACCTCAAGAAAATCTCCCAAAAAAACCGTCCCTTTCTCACTGTGGAAACGACTCAAAAATCTCATTACTGCTCTTATTATTTTCCCTCTTGACTACTGCAACTCCTTGCTTAGGGGCTCCCTCTCTGCAAACTCTCCCCCCTCCAATCTGTCCAGAACAGCAGAAGGTTGTTTTCTCTCCAAACCGCTATACTGATGCCTCTATCCTGTGTCAGTCAAATGCCCCTACATCTCCTCCTAGTCTCTGTCTTTCCCCCCCTACCCGTGCCCCTCCGGGTCTGCTGATGTATTTAAAACTTCATTCCTCAATCATCCGAACCTCCCCTGCAGCCTACAAGGGTTTTCCACGTGCGGCAACCCAATTTTCCCGGAAAAATTTCTACCGGGGGGCGATCAGGCACAATCACAACCCTCAAGGTTTTTAAAAGGGGGGCCCCGGGAAAAAACATCTTCTCGGTCCCGGCCCCCCAAAAATCCCCAAAATGCTATCACAACCAAAAATTCAAACCCCCGCACTTGGGCACTCACCCGGCATTATTTTGTTTTATAGATGGGACAGTCTGGGTGGCAGGTTCATCCTTTTTTCCCTGGTTTAAAACCCCCCCCTATTTATGAAAAAATGGCCCCGGGCCCCTTTTAAAACTTTGGCCCCTTCTTTCCGTATGTTTCACCCCTACACCTAAAAAGATTGTAAACTCTCACGAGAAAGGGGCCAAAACCCCTTTTGTTCATTTGTAAGTACTTTTAATGTGTAAGACTGTATGTTTACCCCTTTAATTTGGGAAAAATGCTGCAGGGAAAATGTTGGGCTATAGAAATAAAGATTTTTATTATTATAGGTGGTGTAGGCAGGGTTTTTGGGCTATAGGTAGGCTGTAGGGCAGGGTATAGGTCCCTTTTGGTAGGCTTTTTTGGGAGGGTCCCAGGGGAAGGGATAGGTCCCCATAGGTAGGGTAGGGGAGGGTATAGGCAGGTATGGTCTCTTTGGTGGCTTGTGGCAGGGTATAGGCAGGTATAGGTCTCTTTGGTAGGCTTGTAGGCGGGGGATAGGGGAGGGTTTTAGGTCTTTAGGTAGGCTGTTTGGAGGGTATAGGAAGGGTTTGGTCTCAAGGTAGGCTGTAGGCCCGGGTTTTAAAAAAAAAAAAAAAAAAAAAAAAAAACCCCCCCCCCCCCTTACCGGGGTCCCCACTGCTCCGGTTTTTCCCTCGCCGCTCCGCCTCCCCGCTGTGCGGCCCCCTGAAAGTTCCCCGGTCTTTTCGGCACAGGCAGGTGGAAAGGTTTATGTGCCGCATGGGTATTTTTCACCTGTGGGGCAACCCGGAGGAGTCGCCACAGGGGGAGGAGATCGCGGACAGCGCCCCCCGGGCCAACCCCGTGCCGGGGAAAGGGGTTTTCAGTGTTTCTCAGCCTTCAATATATGCCTCCAGGGGTCGCATTATAACTGAAGCGTCCCCGTCGGGGCACGGGGCCCTCGCAGCGCCCGAGGCAGAAAAGTGACTGAGTATAAGCCCAGGGGGGGGGGAGGGATTTTTAGCAAAAAATTTTTGGGGCCCAAAAAAAATCGGGTAATACTCGAGTTTTTACGGGGTATATATAAATATATATATATATATATTTTTATTATATATATATATATACTATATATATATATATAATATATATATATATAATATATAAACACACACAGCGATAAGTAAATTCTGTCCCTAAAGATCTCCTATTCCAACCACCAGTAATAATCAGTTGTTTGCTATTACTTTCTACCTGAAGTAAAGTAACTTAAAAAATAGGTGGGCCAGGGGTTCCCTTTCTTTAAAATGGAAAGTTCCTATCTCAATAAAAAAAACCCCTAACTGGACTTCAAAATTCCGGGGGGCAGGTCAAAAAAAATAAAATGAAAGGGCCAAAAACCCCTTTCAGCGACCCGCCCAGAAGGAGCAAAAAGGTTCCCAAAAAATTTTAAAAAAACTGGCCCCAAAACCCCCCCAAAAATTTTTTCCCACAAAAATGGCATCATAAAGGGGGATAGAGGTTTGGGGGAAAACCCCTAGGGTTTGGGCCCCTTTTATAGATAGATAGATTTTTTATTTTTTTTTTTCTCTAATTCAGGGGCCCCAATAAGGTCATTATATTTTAAAAAAAATGTTTTTTATAATTTTTTAGTGGAGCATAAGGTGAAAATTTTAGTGTAATTAAGATAGGTTATGTTTAAGTGTAAAAATATTAAATGTTAAGTTATTAATTTTTTAAATCCTGATAGAGAAAAAAGTTTAAGTTTGCCCTTTGGCCCAAAAAAGTTAATTTTGATTAAGCAAACGCAGTGTACACCCAAAATTTTGGGTATTGACGAATTGGGGAAAACATTGTTTTAACCCAAAATTTTGGGGGGCATTTTTTTCCATGTTCTTTGTAAAAAATTAAAAAAATTTTTCCGCTAAAAAATTTTAGGGCTGTTTGAAAAAAAAAAATTTTTTTATTATCAACCCGGGCCAAGGGAAAGTTCACAAGGCTTTTAAATTGGGGGGGGGTACAAATACGCCCCCCCAAAAATTTCTCCGGGTTTTTCGCGTTCCCCCTTTCGGAAACCCTTACTTTGCGGTGCGTAAGCGCCGGGGGAATAAAATGGCATGTAAAATTTTTTTCCGGGCAAGTAAATACATCGTTTTTTAAAGAGTGGGGAGAGGGAGGCATTTAAACCTATTTTTTCTATGGGGAACGGGGGATTTTCCGTAATGATTGGGGCGCATTTCGCTCCCTATTTGGCAGTACGCTCTCATTTTGTGGCGAAATGCAAAACCCCCAAAAAAAGCAGTTTTGCACATAGCCGAATGCTAAAAAAATTTGTTAAACACCTGTGGGGTTGATATACTCACTATACCCATGGATATATTCATTAATGGGTGTACTTTCCAGTACGGGGTCTTTTTAGGAGTGCTAAATTGAAAATGAGACTCCAAAGTCTGGTAGGGGTCCTTACACTGTGCTTGTGGTTGGCCAAATGTGCCTAGGGTTCATATGGGGGGGGTCAGGATCATTTTAATTTGTGATTTCTACCTTTTTACAGTGTACCCGCGCAGAGGGTCTCACAAGGAAAAATTATTGTTTTTTTGTCCATCGGATTAAGGATGATGCCCAAGTAGGATGTTTTGCATCCCTTAATGGAGTTAGTAAATCACTGTTATTAAGTTCCCCTGTTAATAGGGGGTGTTCCACAGACTTGATAATAGAAAGGAGTTTTTTCCCTTTGCAATTAGAAAAGGGGTAAATTGGGGTTAGAAATAGGTTTTTTAAGTATGTGTATCGAGGTAAGTGTTAACATAATAAAATTTTTGTTTTCTGCTTTAAGATGGAAATGATAGAGTTTAAGTTTGCCCATGGCAAAAATGTAAATATAGTCATTTAAAAAACACTTTTTGTTTTTGCTAGATTCCCCTTTTTTTGGAGATATTTTTAATATGGGATATCTCTGGGAAAAAGGGAAAACGGAGAATCAATTTAAGTTGCATTCCCTGGGACATTTGTTTTTTTGTGAATAATGGATAAAAATTTAAAATTGAAAAAAAAAAAAAAAAAATGACATTTTGAAAATTTTATCTCCATTGCTTTAATTTTTGTGAAACACCTAAAGTGTTAAACTTTTTAATTTGTTTTGAATTCTTTAAGGGGTCAGTTCTTTGATGGAGTCATTTATGGGGGGATTTTAAAATACAGGCCAATCAAAAGCCAGTCAGAACTGGACAAGCCCTAAAAAAGATGATTTTTTAATTTTTTTGAAAATGTGGAAATTATATAAAATTTCTAAGCAACCTAAAGTGTAAAAAAAAAAAAAAAAGGGGAATTTAAAAAAATGTACAACCTACAGTAGACATTTGGTTGATGCTGTTATAAACTATTTTGAGGGGAAAATTTATCTGTCTTACCGCAGAATTTTTGAAATTTTGAAAAAAGGTAATATTTTTAATTTTTCACGATACTTTGCATTTTCACAAATAAACAAGGACTTTTTGGACCAAAAATTTTAACCAAATTTAAAAACACAATGTGTCACGAGAAAACAATCTGAATCCTATGGATAGGTAAAAATGTCAAAAAGTTACTCTCACATAAAGTGTCACATGTCACATTTAAAAAATGCGGCTCTATTGTTAACCCCTTCCCAACATTGGACGTAGCATCTCCTAGGAAAGTCATTCCTGCAAATGGACGTAGGGATATGTCTTGGCGTCGCGGGGCTTGCGGGGCAATGCCCACGATCGGACATGGGGGCCGTGGGAAATTCGGGCTTTGCGATCCCCCGGCCCCGGGGTGAGCCCGGGGGGGTGTTTAACCCTTTAAATTTGCAATCAATTAAGATGTCGGGGCTATGTTGCAGGCAGGAGGAGGGGCCCTCCTTTCCCGCTCCTCGGCGGCTGCTGCAGTTAGTGCAGCAAGATCTCCTTCCAGAAGCCCCCGGAAAAAGAAAGTAAATTCCCGGGCCTCTGTGACGTCACGATGCAGACAATGCATTGTGGGGCATCTGACTTTCAGTTGCATGGCGACCGTGATAGAAAAAATTATGACGGCCTGCCTTCTAACAGTACCCTTTGAAGATTGAAGATTGTGTTATAAAACCCCCATGGGGAAAGTAAAAAAAAGGAAGAAAATAAAAAAGTAAAAAAAAAATGAAAAAATGAAAAACACAAAAAAATAAATAAAAACCGTAACTGCCCTTTTTTCCCCCCTTTTAAAGACGCCAAAACGGGCCAAAAAAGTAAAAATTAAATCAAGTACCCCCTATTTGGTATCGCCCGTGCGGAACGACCCTGTCCTATAAAAGTTTCTTTAATTAACCCGTCGGTGAACGCTTTTAAAATTTTCTTTAAAAA